>VZUI01045975.1:0-38430 GCA_013401135.1 Cettia cetti | reverse complement strand
GGGTGGCCGCGCTGCTCCCGCGCCCGCCGCGCTGGAGCCCCGGCCGTGCCCGGCGCCCGGTGCCTACCTGAGCTCGCCGAGGAGCCGCTGAGGAGCCGCCGATCCTCGCCATGCGCCCTTGGTACGTACCCGCCGGCGGCACGGGGCGCTGCCGCCTCCCGCGGGGCCCGGGCCCGGCCCCGGGGGCTCCGTGCTGGGGGGCTCCGGCCGGGCAGGTGCGGGGTCCGGGGAGCTGGGGCGGCGGAAAGTTTCCTCAAGGACCTGTTGGCTAAGCGGGCGCGGGTTTACATCTTCCCCCGTGAAGTTTTCCTCCCGTGTCTGTTCCTGCTCTGTTGCGGACGGTTGAGTGCGATTCCTCGAGGTGTAACAAGCTCTGAGTGCTTGAGAGCGCTGGTGGATCTGGCTGTAGCATCAGTTCCCTTTGGATTCTTCAGAACTGGCAGATTTAATGCCGTTTAGTGCCTAATGATGCTTTCATTGCTCTCTTAAAATAGATGCTATTTATTACCTGTGAAATAATTAGTATTCTCCTACCGCATCACCTAGAGATAATTTACATTTCATTAGCATATGAGGCTATTAAATATCCTTTGGCATTAGAAAGGCAGAGAAGTTTGGTGATCTCTGCCCTGTGGAGCAAAATAAGAAGCAAACCAGGGCGTTAGCTCCCAGTTTCCCAGCGTTGCTGTGCTCTCGTTTCCTTTTTTCTGGCTGGCACCGGCCAGCACGGTTGTGCCGGTGATGGCATCGCCGGGCAGATGTGCAGGGCTTGTTGTCCTGTGTTATCCTCGTGCTGCTGCCTGGGTGGCCAGTCCTCAGGCATATTTGAATCTGAAATTTCCCAAATGCCTGCTTGGGATCCAGTGGACAGCTGCTGTGATATCAGATGAAAAACGGGGTCTGGAGGAGAAAACCACAAGGGAAATAAATGCCCTCTGCACTCAGCACTGGGAGCTGTGCCACTACAGATTTCATTTTGGTGTCAGACATTGATAGTTCCTTAGCAACAGCTGGACTAATCACAGCTGATAAGACATTCCTTTTCCTCCACAAATGCTCTGTTCACTTTGCACTCTCACTGGATCTGTGCAGGAACATTTCAATTGCCACAGGATGTTTTGTGTTTCATACCCTACGTGTTTCTAGAACCCTGCTGCTGCCCACAAAGGCCATGGAGAAGAGGTTGGAAGCCAAGCCCAGCATCAGCTCCTGGTTCCTGTCACGATACTGCCTGGGAAAAGCTGCAAGGGAGCTGGGAATTCTGCAGCTGTTCTACCTGTGCACTTGCCTGTGTGCCTTGTGCTCCTCTGCAGGTGACTCTTCTGTTCTCTCTGGGACTGTGGATATGGTTTTTTTATCCCTCTTACTTGTTTAAACGACTCAGAGAGAAAAGTGGAATGATTTGCTGGTAGACATTGTAGGGTTGGGTTTTTATTGGTTTCCTTTTTAATTGATTTTTTTAAACTAACAAACCAAAGCCGTTGGTTTTTTTAAACCAAGCAAAACACCACCCTTAGCAGTTACTAAATGAGCTCTCAAGAGTGCAGCTTATATCTCAGAGAGAGCTTTTTCTGACCATAATTTTTGACAAAAGGAACAAGTGATAATCTGGAAAATAATTTAAGGAAAGCAACCTGGAAAGGCAGGAATGTTTTTTAGCCCTAAGATGTTGAACACTCTTCCCAAGAACAGTGTGTCAGAAGTCTTTATTTGCCTACAGGCAATGGTTATGTTTGTTTTTGTTATTTCCTGTTCAAACTTGAGCCACCAACCTCCTGCTCAAGTAAATAACCAGGCTAGTGGCTTGGATGGAAGTTTTCCTCTAATGGATTGTGTGATGTTTGGTTTGGGAAGGGGTTGGTTTTTTATGTAGATGTGTTCTCCAGACAGCTGCAGCATCCCTGTTGTGTTACTGAACCTTCCTGGACAGTTCCCAGTGGCAGATTTGATTAAGCTAATGAGCTGTGTGATCTTAATCAGCTAATTCAGACCCTGGAAAGGCATGTTTGTATTCCTGGTCCTGGCAAAGGGTTGTGTGTTTGAATGGTGTTTCCTTGTCAACTGGGCTTCCTGCATTCATTTCCTGGCTTTAGTAATTCCTTGGAATTTTAGAGTTAGAGCTCCTATGAGTCTCCTAGAGGGTGTTCTAGACAGTGTTGGTATGTTTAAGGGCTGCTCTGCTTGGAAGAGTCAAAGCCAGCTCATAGAATTGTTAGAGTTGGAACAGTGCAGGTCTGAGATGATCAAGTCTGACAGTTAAATGAGTGAAGAGTCCATTAAATTAAGGTTTTTGTGTGTGCAGAAATAAATATAATTATATGGACATAGTTCCCCTGATGTGGACATTTTTTCCATTGCAGAGTTTGTGTTATTTTGGGCTTGTTTGTGTCACTCAGGCAGCGGAGTTGTGAGGCTGAGGAGGAGTTATGGCTGCCTAGAAATGAGCGTGGTCATGTGGAGTTACGCAAGGGGGACTGTGTTGACATAACTGACTGACTTGTGGCAGGTTTAAAAAGTCCACAGAGTTAAGTCTTTAATCATTAATCTGGTATCAAGCAGGATTGACTGCCTGGGCAAGTCTGTAAACCTCAAGTTATTAATAGAAGCTGTTCCTGTGTGTTCCATTCCCCTGCTGCTCAGCAAAGCTGTGAGCTGCATCCCTGGGACAGGAACTCCAGAGTTCCTGGGAAGAGCAGTTTTCTCCACTGATGTGACAAAAACAATATGGAGAAGTGACTAAGCACACCCACTGTGCAGCTGTCTTGTGACTTGTGTGGTGCTGAGCTTAGGAGGGAACTCATCCTCAGGAATCTTCTTGCTTTCCACAGATGAAATGCAAGTGCAGACTCTGTTTTCTCCCAAGGCACGTGGAGTTGTCTGAATGTTTGATGCCCACCAAAGGCCATGGAACTTGAAAATGAAAAGTGAAAGTCAGTGTGTCTCTGTGGAAAATTCACATCTGGAATGCTGGGCTGGTGTGCTGGGAATTGCCTGTTCACTTCTGTCATTCCTGAGAGTTATCTGAGTTTTAAGCTGTCCATGTACAGCAATTCAGAAGAACATATTGGCTAATTTCAAATAAACATGTCCCAGGTGGCCATTAGCAGAGTTCTGGAAATGAAATGTAGCCAAAACATTATTCAAATCTTGTTTTAGCAGTGTGTTAAAAGAGAAGCAGAATGCTCTCAGCATGGTGGTGTTGTGTCACCCAGGCTAAGTCATGGCTCTGACATGGTGAGGAGATGTTTCTGGGGATCCAGGCTTTACATTTGAGATGAATAAATATAATACCTGTATTATGTAGTGATTTGTCACAAGGGATATCTTCCCTGGCAACATTTTTCTCTTAAATGTGCCCCATTCTGTGTGTGCCCCAGTTCTAAGCCTGATACTAGAAACTGCTGCTGAATTTCACTGCTTCCATATCAAGCCTTATTTTGAGTGGTATGTGTGAGCCAGGCCTGACATATGAGGAGAGATGGATGAGCAGTGGTGGAGGAGGAGGAGGGATTTTAGGAATGTGGGAAGCAGCACATTTCCCTCTTGCACAGGTTATATTAGGGGCAGTGATTCACCTTTAACAGGAAGGAAATTTTACAGGCAAAATGTAAATCTGAGTGGATGAAATCCTATTGAAATTCACAGGAATGGTGTAATTCTTTAATTTGTTATTGTTTCTCCAGGTCTGGAGAGAGTGTGTGTGCATACACGTGTGTTTGGTGTGTACACACGTTCCACATTCTGTTCTAATTCCATCCCCATCAGGTTGGTGCCAGGAGCTTGTCCCTGCCTGTGACAGTGACAGTGGTGCCAGGGACTGGCTGTCCAGGCATTCCAGGTGTGATGAGGTTGGCTGCTGCCCTGGGCACACAGATTCCCTGTCTGCCCTCTCTCCAAGGAAGTGCTGTGTGTTGATGAGGTGTGACGAGGGTGCTGAGGTTTTTAAAGGTGCTAATGTCAACTTCTCTTGCTGTTAAACATTTGCAGAGTTTCTTTTGCACGTTTCATAGCTTGAGTGAGGAGCTTCTCCCCCTTCTGCACAGTGATGGGTTCAGACACCCACAGGGAGCTCTGCCCCCCATGACTTGGTCACTAAACTCGAGCTCATTCTTCATCAGGCTATTGTAACTTAAATTCAGACTTTGTTTTAATGGAGAAAAATGTTTCCCGTTTGTGTTGTGTTCAAAAACTCCATTCTTGACAGGGAGGGAGCCAGATCTGGAGCATATTCTCCAACTGCACAGCTCCCAGTCCAGCAACACTGTAAAGTAATCTTCCAGTGACCTATTATTGCTTGGATGCTGAACACAGCACAGTGTAACAGTCCCATAGGTCATTAGGCTATTTTTAGGGAGTCCTTAATCTGCAGAGCTCTGAATTTTGGAAGCCTTTAATCCATTGATCCCTGCAAGCACTCAAAATTTTCATGCTAAGGAAAAAAAAAAAGAATCCATATGCAAAGCAGTTGCTGCTTTACTGCAGAGCAAGAGACCTGAAGTGACTTGACTCTTAACAGAAATTATGTTAAATGTTTGAGGATTTTTAATGAAACTATGGCAGGGTGAGTGGCAAGGCTTTGCCTTGCAGAACCCTTTTCTAGAAGCTGGTTACAACTTCCCAAGTGGAGCAAATTGAGTCAGAATAAGCAACTGATGTCAAATATCAGCATGGTAGAGCTACAAATGCTTCTGTACTGTGCACCAAGCCAGTGCCACTGTTTGCAGTGTTTTCCTTTTAGGCAGATGAGGGGCAGAGAGGCAAGGCCATAAGTGGTTAGAGTAAAGAACTGCACTTGGAGTTCAATTTCTTGCTCTGAACTTGCTGTGACCTTGGTCCAGCTGCTCAGTGTGGGCATTATGGGCTCCTCTGAAACAGGAACATTTCTGTCTTCACTTCTGCTTCTCCATCCCTGTTGGGAAGGGTGGTGGTGGCTTTGGTAGGTGGAGCAGATTGTCCCTTGAAATCTTGTGGAAATACTGGATATTGAGGCCAGGTAGAGATTCTGAGAAGTCAGATTTACTTTATATCTGCTCTCCTGCCTTATTCCTGTGCCCCAAATTCATCTTGACAATAGTGATAAGATTTATTATCCCCTGCTTTAAAGGACTGAGAATTGTCTGTTTGTCTTTCCTGCTCTTTCCCAGATGCAAACTGGAACGGATCTAAATGCGAGCTGGGGAAGATCTTGCTTGGTGGCCGTTTGAGATCGTGGGCAGGTCCCCATTTGCAGCTTCTGGAAGGGTTCCATACTCTGAGCTCCTGTCAGACCACTTGCTGCCAGCTCCCCACCTGTGATGCCTTTTGGTTCTTGGAAAATATGTGCATCCAGGTGAACTGCTCCGTGCCTGGCACGTGTCAGGCCAACAAAACTGGCTTTTCGGATTCTGTTTTGGTGTTTTTAAAGAAATCAAAAAGCACAGAGCACTTGTTAAACTTCCATATGGAAGGTGACATGAAGACTTTGAGTCACAAGTGGTTGGACTGGAACATCCCTGTCCAGAGGAAGAAAAGACTGCGGAGATCATTCCAGAAGTGGAGGCTGGCGGGTCACAGGGTGCAAGTCCTGAGAAGGGATCTGGCAGAGAACTCCAGAAGCAGCCAAAGCGAAGCAGAGCGCTTGAAGGAACAGGTCCTGAGGCACTTAGTGGCAAACAGAGCTGCTTCTGAGAAACAAAATCAAAAGCAAGACTTGCTGAAAAATGGACAGAATCCAAGAGAGCAGTACCCCAGGAGCCTGCTCCCTCCTCAGAGCAATAATGTGAACAGGTCACAGGATGCTGACAGTGACTTGCCCCAGGTAAGTGGTTGCTGGGGCTGGAGTGAGGCTGTCTCGGACAGCTGTGCCCCTCCTCAGTCTGGCTTTAGGTAGATTTCAGCCAATTTTTTTACCAGTTTTCAACCTCCTGTCAACAAGGTACGGTCAGCAGTTTGGGGTTTTGTTTGGGTTTTGGGGTAGGTTTTTTCCTCTTCCTTTTCTTAGCTGGGATAAACTGTTGAAGTGGGAAGGTGAGGCAGGATGGAGTCTGTGATAATGCATATCCTCTGTATAATCACACAGTGGGCTTTTGCCAGATGAGAAGGAAAAGTGGGAATTGTCTGGGAGCTGAAAAATGTTACCTGTAAAAGTACCTGTTCAGATCCACACAATAAAGTAAGCTGTTTTCATTTAAATGCTGAGTCGAGGCAGTTAAGTACATTATTTTATAGAGTCATGCATATATCTCACAGTGTACTTCAGTGTCAATCTGCTTGCTTGAGTTGGCATCTTAATGCCAAATGTTCTTTTTTTTGAAGAGTGCTGCTGTTTCTCAAATCCACCAAAGCTTACCTTGGCACTGGCTGAATGAAATCAGTTTAGTCTCCAAATAAATTCAGTGCTAAGCCAGTACATCTTGATGTTACACAGAATTTGGCACATTTGAATTGTTAAGTGATGTTTGTATTTTTACATCTGCAAATCATTTTTGAGCCTTATCTCAAAAACGCTTGTGCACTCCTGATGTTGGAATATAATTCTACTTTGTTGAACTGTTCCTGAAATAGCTTTTGCCGTGTTTCAGGGATTTGGCATTGTACAAAACTGCAGCCTCTGGTTCTGGAAATGAGAGAATTTTTCACATCCTGGTTGCAGGTAGGGCTGTGAGTGCCTGAGCCACCACCCTGGAGCAGGATGTGGCAAGCAGCCAAGGGACACTGTGAGAGCTCCCTGGCAGCCAGGGTGACACGTGTGAAACCAGGCACTGAAGCTTGACAAATGTTTGATTTTCCAGACCCCCCCCAGCATTTGGGGCTGACTTGAGCTCAGCTTTCTCTCTCCCCTGCAATGCTGCAGCACTTCCACCCTCTCTGTTTTTCCCTCCTCCTAGCAGTTGGGCTGAGCACGGTGACCCCATTCTCTCAGCTGTCACATGTGTGAGATATCTTTGCAGCCACTCTTAAATGTCTTCTCTTGCTCTTGGGGAGCAGCTTTTACATCTCCCTGCTTGTTCTGTTTGCAGTTTTGCTTTCCAAGTTATCCTGCTATTACTGTCCAATGTGTCTAGTAGACTGGTTGCAAATATTAAATTACACTGATTAATCAGCTTCTGAATGTTGCTGAACGTGCAGGATTTCCCATCTTTAGAAAGTGCTCCCATTGTCATTAATGTGCACTGTTGGATGTGTGCTGGGGGAAGGTTTTTACTCTCTTTGATGATTTTTTTCTAATAAGAAAGTCCATGTCTCTTAACAAAATGCAACTTCATAAAAATAAAACCTTCCTACTAAAATATAGTGGCATGATGGAATTCCTGGCATTTGCATTTTTGAGGTTTAGGATGGAGTTTTTGAGGAGAAGGAAGAATTAAAATATCCACCTGGGCTAATTCCAGGGTTATTGAACCATCCAACTTTACCTGCAAAATGCAAAGCCAGCTCTGCAGCTGTCCTTGCACTTCAAATCCAAGAGCAGTTTAATGTGAGCCAAGGATACAACATTGGAGGCTGTGTTCTTGGGACATGGCCAGGCCTTCCAGGAAGGAGGTATTCCAAACTGGGTTGGTTATGGATCAAAATTAATTTACACCCCTGCTGAAATCAGTAGAATTTGTCCTGGGCTACATTTGGCCCAATCCATGGAGCACATGGCTGAGTGTTTGATGCTGTTCTTTAGGAAAGATTGGAAGATGGGGACAGTGCTGGTTGGTACTGGCTGTTCATACCTGAGAGCATCAAACACCTGAAGCAGGAAAGGACATTTGAAATCAAAGTACTTTTTCCCCTCTGCTGCTGCTGAGCATTGAATGTGTGGAAGGCAAATGTTTTCCTTTGCTCTTGCAGGCTCAGAGAGAAGGAAAATTACAGTTTTGGGAAAACATTGCCTCTGTGGGTTTTGATTTTCCTCTTGCAGTTCTGTTGGCTCCACAGCCATCTGCAGTGGCATTTGCTGATGTGCAATGAACGTTAATTTCTGGTCTTACTGAATCCATGCTATGAAACCAGGATTAACCACAGTGCATCCTGCCCATCAGCCCTTAACTGAGGGAGATTGGTACTTTTTCATTAAAGTGAGTGACATTTTCCAGGCACCAGGCTTTTTTCTGTCTCGTTGTAGAATTCCTTGTCAATTTTAAAATATAGCAACACATTTAATAGCCAGTCAGGAGAAGCATTTAAGTGCAGCACTGCTGATGAGCAGGGCTGCTGCAGCACTGCAGCAGCTCTGCAGGCAGACTGGGAAAGGCTGGAGCAGGAGCATTGCAACAGAGCCAGAGAACACATTCCTGCCCTCACATCAAGCCCACTGTTCAGTTCTTGCTGTCACACTTCCTGCAAGTGCTGGGTGTTTTTCATCCACAAGAAACAAGGAAATGTCTCTCTTTCCCACCAGCACTAACTCTGTAATGGTTTGTGACATTACCTACATTTTAGTGTCTTAAGAGTCTTCACAGATGTGGCACTTACTGCAGACAGCAAGGACACCATCTAAGCTGAAAAGAGCCTGGTTGGTAAATTCAGACCAGGCCTCTTTATATTAAAAAAAAAAAACAAAAGAAAATTCAGAACAGAAATATTTTTCTCTCAAGTAACTTGGGCTCAGTGTGGATTCTGACACACAGGGCTGCTCTAGTCCCTCTAACAGACATGGGACTCTCAGACAAGGACACTGGGTTATTTTTCTCAAGCCAAAGGCATTTAGGGGTTGGAATCAAAATTGTCTGAGGCTCCTGTGTTGACTCAGGCCAGTGTGTCACTTCTCTCTATTTTCTCAGCTAATAAGATAGGACAGCTGGCAAACTTCTAGTCTCCTTGTCATTTATCCCCAAAAATGAAATAATCTGTTCTTTGCTTTAAAGAATTCAGAGTTATGGAGCAAAGATAAGAAATGTCTTAGCTTGCAAGCATTAGAGGCATTTTTGACTGTTATGTTGCCCCAGGCAAAGCTTATCTAATTCGAGCTCTCTACAGACATTTGGCTGTCAATTCATCCTGAAGACTTTTGGAAGGAAGAGGATCTCTCTTAACTGTAAAGTGGGTTTTTTTGGGAATTAAAAGTGAGTCAAGAAAGCATTCAGCTCGCTGAAAATATTGCCAAGCAAAGTGGGGACTGCTGTGGCCAGCAGGTGAATGATCTCCTGTGTGTTGTTTGTGACTCTTGTTCTTGTGACCCTTCTGGGTTAATTCTTGAGAAGCAAAAAGTGGTTTCCCCTAGTGCAGGGAGTCATGGAAACATTCTGCTCCTGTGCCTTTCCTGAAGACTCTGTCTCACTTGAATTCCTGCCTGGCTGTTCCCCTCTGTCTCCTGCCAGCATTTCAAACTTTTATTTTGAGGAAAGGGAGTCAGTACCCTTTGCAGTTGTCAGTGGGTGGAAGATGATACAGCTTGGAACATCCAGCTGTCCTGAGGCCACTGTGGAAGAGCAGCATGCCAGATTTTTCCTGCATGGATACCAAAGAATCCATACTTTTGTTTAAGTAAGCCCATTAGCAAGTAACCAAATAAAGGAAGACAGCTTATGTCTGTAACACTAACAAATAGTGTCTGATTCTTTGGTCCATAAAGCTCAGATGTTAATCAAACAATTGTTTTACTTTCTGTGAGCAAAGTGAGCTGAGCTATTTGCCCAAGGCTGAAACATAAACCTTGCAGAGAAGCTCTCAGTGCCTTCACTGCTGCTCCTGGCTTGGCTGGTTCAGTGTGGCCAGCACAGCTTTATTTTTACAAGCAACTTTTAGTGTTTTCTAAAGCCCAGCTCATTTACTGACAAGGATGTTGCCCACCATGGTCTGGAGTGTTTTCCCAGTTCCTCTTTCCTGGACTGAATGCCAACAGTATGATCTAAAAGCTTGAGTATATTTCCTCCACTATGAGCTTTTTAATCACTCCTCTAATGGGGAGTAGTGGTGGGAAATTCAGCTCCAAAGCACTTTCTGAGTCAAAGATGGTAAATTGCTCCATTTAAAAAATTTAGCAGATGTTCTCAAAATAGAGTTAGCTAAAAAAAAAACCACCATGCTACGCACATGGACTTCACGGTGGAGGGTAAATGTTCATGAGTATAGCCTGGCAGGCTAGGAAATGGAATGGGGCTAGGTAAAAGGAATTTTCTGATGAAAGAAAGGAAATTGTTGCTGCCACTCTGATTATTTTTAATCAAGTGGCTCATCCTGTGTGGATGTGAGCAAACTTTGTGCCCTTCAGCTCCTCTCCCTGCCCCAGCAGCATCTCCTGGGGCAGGCACGCAGGGAGCTGTGTGTGTCAGCTCACCTTTGAAGAGTGATTCCAAAATAAATTTCCTCTTGCTGCAACAATTCAGTTATTACATAAAAACGCCACTGCAATCCTCCTGCTTTGTGTTGGCCAACTGCATGGCTTCAGGAAAAGGAAATCACAGTAAAAGGAAATCAAAGTAAATGAGCCCTGCTTTGTGGTCCCTGTCTTTAGGGTCTGTCTTATCCCACCTTTCTGTTCTTTTAGCTCCACTCATTGCAGTTTCGAACCTGGATCTTGTATTTGCCACATCAACAGCCTTGGGACATAAATGCTGTAGCTAAATCTGGTATTAACTGCTGTTCAGCTGGGGTAGAAATGGCCTGTCTGCTGTGCAGGAAGAACATGGAGAAACACGTCAGAAGAGAGAAGAGGAAGCTGTAAAAACAAACCAGGGATTTTTCAGCCTCCCTAACTGTGGAGGAGAAGAAGGGCAACTTAAGACTGACATTCAGTGTTCAGGTCAAACTCAGACAACTTTTTCCTTTTCAGATCCACGCAGGAACATCTACACCAGAATCATCAGTGCTGGCTACGTTCTCCAGCCCTGTGGCACTGGACTTGACAGCTCCAGGGAAGACTGAGAAGCCTGGGCAGCCTGATGATGCTCATCCTCACTCTGAGGTGTTTCCCACAGCCAGCCCCGTGCCAGTGAAAAGCACAGCAAAGGTGCAGGCAGCGACTTCTGTGCCCAGTGGAGTCCCCACAAATGGCAGCGTTCCTACAGCTCAGAGCAGCACTGCTGCAGCCCCAAGCACTGCTGCCACCACGCCAGGTGAGGCTCCAGCAGGGTTGTCACCTGCTCAGGCTTTTTCAGGCCATGTTAGTGTGGAAAAATAGGAGATAATTATGGTACCTTGGAGAAAACACTGAGGCATCTGGGTCAGCACATGTGCTGTCAGATTCCTGTGGTCTGGAATGGGACTTGTGCATCATAAATCTGCATGTGGCCATTGCATGTGGGCACAGCTGGGAACTAATGGGGATATCTTAATTCCCGAAGTGAAGGCTGAGATGTGATGCGGTGCAGAGTCCTGGGAAGCATTTTTCCAGTAGCCTTGGCATGCTGCTATCCATCAAACCGAGCAGAAATCTTAATGTGTGCTCAAAAAAGGGTGTAACTGATTCTTTTCTGTCCCTGAAGTGTCGCTGCACCGTTCAGGCGTGGAGAACAGTGTGCTTGGCTGTTAGCCCGTGCTTTGCTTTGCAGCATGATGATGTTTCTGTTCACACTGGTATTTCCTAAAACAGACTGTTGAAAATGCATAAAGGCCAAAATGCCCTTTGGCAGCTCTGTTCCCTCAGCCAGGCTGTCAGCACTCCCTGGAGGGGTGGCCACGCACAGGGAATGGCGTGTACTGCTCGTGTGCTGTCCCAGAATTCACTTAATCCACTGTGCTGAAGCATTCACAGCTGAATTTCTTCTGAATGTAGGGTTCCTTTCCCTTACAAGGGAACAAATGGAAAGTGTAAGGGAAGCACTGCATCCAGAGATGTTTTTGGCAGGAAGCTCATTGGCTGCTTGTGCTGACAAGTTAATGGTTTGTTTTGTTTGGTTGGGGTTTTTTTTAAAGGGCTTACCCCAGCTAAAACTGGAAAATATGCTTTAAGCATCTTCATTGGTTTGTCTGGGGAGACTAATATAGCCAGGGCCTCCTGGTTTTGCTAACCAATGTAAAGATGATGTAAAGAGTAGTTTTTCCAAGCTACGGAGTTTTTCTAAGTATTTTTATCTGTTTATCTGAGTTCTTTTAATTATTTCCTAACAAGATCTGATTGCTTTTTGCCTTGGAACTCTTTGCAGGCACTGATGGAGTATTTGAGAGGAAGAAAAAAGGTGGTTAATTCCACTAGCTATTAAAATTGGAAGATAGATAAATAATAGATAATAAAGGTGGGGAAATAGCTGAATGTTTAAGGTCCTTTTTTTACCATTTTTTTAACTTGGATTTTTGGTGCACACGTCTGAAACATTGTCTTTGACAGGGTCAAACTAAAGAAAGCATTTTTTTCTATGCATAATTCCCAGGTCCAGTAATAAAAAGACAAATATAAAGTAAATGAGAAGGACAGAGGGAGATGAGAAGGCCAAGAGGTGTTTCTAAGAAATGTGTTCAACTTTCTGGTTATCTTAATGCTAATAAAAAGCAGAAAAAAATATGTCCCTGGCCATAGTTTTCAAGGTTACCCTGTAGTTTTTAAAAGCAACCTGTCAGTTTATTTGAAATGGAATGGCAAGAAATTTCTTGAGGGGGGCTGGAAAAGAAAATATCAATAAAAGGACCAGGTTTGTATCTTGAGCTTCCATACCCAGTGTGGCAGCCATGCAGGTTTAAAAAAATTCTCTTAGCCCTCAAGCAGTTTTTCAAAAAAGAAATTCTGTGGATTCTTTATATATTTGTGAAGCTCTGGAATTGCAGTTTGGAAGTAGCGGTGTTTGTCTTGCTGTGCCGTGAGCCTGCAGCTGAGTCCTCTGCCAAAAAACTGTCAAGTAAAACCCTTCCCATCCTGCTGGGTCTGGGTGAAGAGACTCCCCTGTGCAGGGCCCAAGGGCCACGTTTCAGCACAGTGTCTGCAAAGGAAGAGGTGACTGAGTAATTTTGGGCTTGTCTAAAAATTGTAAACCCCCAACAGTGCTTTTGCATTGACAAGGAGAGCGAAACCTGAAATGGGAAGTGTGCTGAGGAACAGGATGTTTACAAAATGCATCATCATTTGTGGCTGGGGTTTGTTCCATAAACTGAAACCAAGGTGGGTTTATGTACTTTTTTTTTTTTTATCCTGTTCTTCTTCAAATTCTGTGTTTGTCCCTTTCAGCTATGAAGGAGCTGGTGGTTTCTGCTGGAGACAGTGTCAAAGTGACCCTGCCAAAGAATGAAGTTCAGCTGAATGCATTTGTGCTTCCTGAGCCACCACCTCGTAAGGCTTCCCTGGGAATTCTGCTAAGGGCTTGGGATGTGAAAAGGCAAACAGTCATTATGTATGGCATGCAGTAAGGGCAGTCTTGAAAATGTCTTCTGTCAGAGAGCACTTTCCTGTGGAAATTTTTCATACTCAGCTCTTACCTTGTGCTGCCTCTTAGAGAAAATACTGAGACACAAAAAAATGGAAAGTGCTAAAAAGCCAGTGGGTTTGGGAGATTGTGGGAAGAGGTGGGAGAAGAGATGGCACATTCTCAGGGTGGTGTGTGAGGAAGAACTGGATTTTTAGTATCTATTCTTGAAATTTGCTGATAGGAACTGAGCTGTATTAGCAAGTGATTGAAATCTGAATTGAGGTATTTGCCTGCTGAGGAACACATTCTATACACTCTTCATTTCATCATTCAAATTGTTGGCAAGTATTTTTAAAGTTCCTATCTTAACTCTGTCCACTGTGGCAGTGGGAGCTCTAGAGGCAGGTGTGCTCCTTGTTGTGTGACAGCAGGGATTGATTCATTCCTGTTCAAAAATTGGCATTCCTGTGTCTGCAGGATCTGAGGATGTGATAAGGCTCTTATTATCCTGGAGCTGTGATTGTTCCAAAGCTCTTTATTGCCTTGGAGGCTGAAAGATGGGTTTTGATTCCAGAGTAAATGAGTTTAGAAGCACAGATTGTCTCTTTTCCTGGGTATATTCCCAAAAAGCCGCAGCCCAAGCTGTCTCATTTCTCCACAGTGCAGCAGAATGTGCCTTGTAAATGTTTAATACCTTTGCAGTTCTTTAGTGTGGCAGAAAGACATGCATTGAAAACAAACATCTGGACCTTTTCTTTTTTCTTAAGGAACCACATATTCCTATGAGTGGGAGTTGATTACTCATCCAAAAGACTACAGTGGAGAAATGGAAGGGAAGCACTCCCAGACCCTGAAGCTGTCTAAGGTAAAACTTTGGCTGCTTGTATCCTGTTGTGTTAAATGCCAAATGGAGAAGATGGGGACCCCAGCAATCAGGAAAGATTTGTATGGGACTTCAGGATGAATAGGAAATTGCATGATGGGCAAGCAGCCAACATTTGACTGCAAGCCTTCTTCTGAGGCTCTTAGAAAAAGGAGATTGATCTGGCACAAGGGAAGGAAGAAATTGATTTCAGGAGGTACAAGCTGCCTACAAGCAGTGTGACAAGGCACACAAATGGCACAATTTAACAGTAACAAGGGGTGGGAATATTCCTGGAGCTGTGTGGTAGTCTGGTTAGATCTGAGCATTGTACTGCCCACTGGAAGAGGGATTTGCTGCTTCCATTAAAGTCCTGCAAGACCTCATGGAATGTCTCTGGCTGCTGCTCTTAGACAAGCTCTAACAGGGAAAAGTTTCCTAGTTCCTGCATATGGGGATTCTTAACAAGGAAATTACTCTTAGTACTGTGAATATGCAGTTCTGCAGACATTCCTTTGAGCAACCTGGATTCTGTTGCACTCAGAAAAAAATCCACAGGCTTTAGTAAGGATATCATGCAGAGCCAAACCTTTTGAGAGGAGTGTGCAAGTCTCTGTCAGGGCTTCAGACTTTTGGGTATCAAGATTGTTATCCAGCACCTGCTCCCTCACCCTCTCATTTTGGCTCAAGAGTGAATGGTGAAGAGGTGACTGCCTGGCTCGTGTCACCTGGAAGGAAGAGAAGAAACACTTGCATTTATAAAAACACACAAGAAAATATTTTCTTCTTACATGTAGCCTTTTTCACCTGAAATGCAATCTGCTAGTACAGATTCTTGTGGCCAGACAACCTCAGCTAATCTCTCTTATCTCTCTTGCTGGAAAATAAAGCTTGACTGACAATCCTGTGGCAGAGAGAAACACGAGTCTTTGATTTCTGCATAGCCATTGTGAACTGAAATATGTGTAACACCATTTTGGCCTGGAAACCATCCTTTGCTGTGTTTGCAGAGGCTGAAGCACAATTGCTTGGGTGCTCCTGTGCCAAAGCACAGGAACTTGACCTTCCCATAGGTCCTGAGAAGGTGCCACCAACCTTTAGGTAAATAATTCTTTGTGTTTGTTTCCAGCTTACTGTTGGCCTGTACGAGTTCAAAGTCGTTGTGGATGGGGAAAATGCACATGGAGAGGGATATGTGAATGTAACAGTGAATCCAAGTGAGTGGTGGGATTGGATTTTCCTTGACTTCATCCTTCTCTGACAAGCCAAGGCAGCTGTATCATGGGCTTGGATTATTTGGTTTAGTGTGGTGATAACTCATTGTGCTGTGAACTTGCAGCCTGTGTATATATATGTGTGTATATATATGTATGTGTATTAAATATAAATATATATGTATTAACTTCCTGAGATTGTTGGAGTCTAGGGCACATTAAGTCAAATCTCATTCCTGGTGTGGTTTGCACGTGGTTTACAGATGATCTGGTGGGAGATGCAGCATCTTGTGCTGATTGCCTCACTTTTTAGGTGGCCTGTGTAAAGCGACAACCAGAGGTTTCAATAAAACCTTTTCATTTTGTAGCCTTCAGCAAGACTTCTTGTACAAGCTTTGTGGGCAAAGAAGGCCTCTTGCACTCCCTAAATTAGCAAGAGTGTGTGGCTGGTCTTCTGGGTGCTGTGGCTGATCATTTCCTTATAAGCAGTGACTTTGCAGCTGGCAGCATGCACCAAAATCCTTCACTTTCCACAGCAGCAGCCACACTGTGGCAAGAAGCTGTAGGTGCTCGACCCAGTAGGGGAAAACTGATGCAGAGCAGCCTTCCCAGAGCACTGATGTGCTGGCTGCTCACCTCCACGCTGTTTGAACCCCCCTTTTGGTAGCACTGATGCCCCCCAAGCTGGTGCAGAACGTGCTGGAAGCACAAATCACTGTTGCTGATAGTTTTGCAGTCCCTTGGCCAGGGCTTTTTCTCTGTAGTGTCCTGGTAACAGCTGGGTTATTGTTGCAGAGCCCCGGGTGAATCAGCCTCCTGTTGCCATCGTGGCCCCACCGTTCCAGGAAATCTCCCTGCCAACCATTTCCACTCTCATCGACGGCAGCAGTGAGTACCTGCAGGTTAAAGTGCAGCACCCAGCAGGGCTGGTTTGTGTTTGGTCCAGGGCTGGCCTTTTGCATAAAGTTTTAAGAGAAACAGTGACACTGTCAAACACAATTCAGTGAAAAGAATTAGCCTGGCTGGCCAGGAGAGCAGAACACACACAACAGCACCTCTCCATGTTCCCTTTTGAAGGGCACTGGCTGGAGCCAATCTCCTAAAAAAGGAAAAGTTCTGGAGGTTGCTGCTTAGAATCAAAAAATAATTACTGTCAGTCAGAATTACTGGGCTCTTGGCTAAATTTCAAACGTTTAAGTTACTGACAAGCCACCTTCAGGGATCCTGACCTGCACTAGAGTTTTTCAGGAGTTCCTTTAAACAAATTCAGGTTATCTTAGCCCCAGGTAGCACTGATTTGTTACAGTTTGGGTGTCTGAGCATAACAGAGATTCTGGGCTTGGAGCAAAAATACCTTTGTCCACTAAGCCCAGGGCAGAAGTAGGGACTGACCATCTGGAATCTGTGAAGCAGCATTTTCCAACTCTGTGTGTGTGTGTTTTCCTCCATTACTCAAACAGAAAGCACTGATGATGATAAAATTATCAGCTACCACTGGGAAGAGCTGAAGGGTCCCCTGCGGGAGGAGAAGGTTTCCAGTGATACTGCCATACTGACCCTGACCAACCTGGTGCCTGGGAACTACACCTTCAGGTAGGTCACACCTGGGAGAGTCCATCACTTCTCATCCCTCTAGACTGAAATGTGTGAGATTCCTGAAGTGTTAATCTGGTTTAAAAAAAGGGAAAAACAACACAAAATATGGAGAGAATTCCATTTTGTGATGTTCTCTCTCTCCACTCCTACACTTGCAAGTAGTTTTGGAGCTTTGCACTACAGGAGAGATAAGCTGTCCAGCTACTTCTTATTCTTGACTTGTAGCCCAGGTTAAGATGATAGCTGGTCTGTCTGCTACAAAATGTCTCTTGAAATGTCAAATCTGAACTCTTTGGGTAAAGACTTAGGAAGAAATGCAGTCTTCAAATCCAGTTTTTAAGTGCAATGTGTTTGTCTCAGATAAGTGAATGAGGCCTAATGGTTTGATGCACAAACTGGGCAATAGGCGGTAGCTGATTTTATTTTTGTATTTGTCCTGTGTTTTCCATCACTGCATTAGCAGATCTATTTAAAATAAAATAAACTGGAGTACCTCTTACTGAACATTGCTTTCTTGTTAAGCAGTTGGCATATGAACTAATCAGATCCATGTTCAGATCTAGATTTAGCAAAAAGCAGTTATGTTTTGTGGTACCAGCCTACCTGACATGATGTGCTGTGTCCAGGCCACTTGTGGGTTAGTAATGCACTTCTGTGTTTCACCTTGGAACTGGTTATTAGATTTCAAGTGAGAGATGGATGTGACTGTTGAATTCCTTGCATCACTTTGAGGCTGATAATTGGACATTTGGGGAAAATTTCTATTCAGAAAAGGCTGCCTTCAGCTCTGATCACCATCACTCTTCAGTGCTCTCACTTCTTTGTTCCCTCTTCAGTCTAACAGTCGTGGACTCTGATGGTGCCAGCAACTCCACCACTGCCAACCTGACTGTGAAGAAGGCAGTGGATTATCCCCCAGTGGCCAATGCTGGCCCAAACCAGGTGATCACCCTGCCCCAGAACTCCATCACGCTCTACGGCAACCAGAGCACGGATGACCACAGCATCGTCAGCTACGAGTGGCTGCTCAGCCCCAACAGCAAAGGGAAGGTGATGGAGATGCAGGTCAGTGCAGGTCTGGATTGCTCACTAGCTGGGGATTTTTATCTATAATCAAACCAGTTTTAATGGACTGTTAGCAAATGTCTTTTAGAATCCTACAGAGCAGATGTGTGATGATAAAGTATGTGGTTAAAGTTAAATCCCTGTGAGGCAGGTATTGGTTTAGTGGCTGAGCTGGTGCACCAGCCTCACCACTGGCATCCCATTCCTTTCTTGAGCAATGCTGTTTTAAATCCTGCTGAAGGAGGGGAATTGAGAGATGTGAGAATTTTTGAGCTGAATCTTGGAGTCTAAATTTTGCTGATACTGGCCAGACTCTCCTCAGTGCTAAACATTAAATGTTGGAACTTTTTTCTGTGTCATCACTTTTCTTTTAAAGATTACTACTGTCAAATTTATAGAATAAGAAAGTCCATGAATCAGGTTCACAATGTGTGTGGGATTTGCTCGGGGCTCCCCAGAGATTTTACTGGAGCTGGGAGCTACTGAATCCCAAAAAGTCTGCTTGAATGGCATTACTCTTCTTATGTCTCACAACAGTGTCCTTGTAGTGTGCATAAATTTAGCTGCAAGATCTTTGGATGCTGGAGTGGCAGAGACTCCTGTTTCTATAGCAGGAGTTGGTAAAACCCCCTAGAATTTGCTGGTATTAGTTTCTTTATAATCAGAGTTTTCTGGTCCATTATCATCTGCATGAGGATTGTTTTTAATCATGAATATCTTTTCTCACAGGGCGTGAGGACACCAGTCTTGCAGCTCTCTGCAATGCAGGAGGGTGATTACACCTACCAGCTCATAGTGACTGATTCTGCTGGGCACCAGTCCACTGCAGAGGTCACTGTGATTGTCCAGCCAGGTAAGCTGCCTTTACCTGCTGTTGCTGCTTCCCTTTCAGGGCTTGGAGGTGAGCAGCAATCTGTCAGCAGCCTCTAGATCTTATGGTGACTTTCAGAGAAGCTGCTCTGATTTAGGACCATTCTGGACTGGTATATTGCTGATAAATGAGCAAAAGAAAGCTAGTAGGAATATTGCCTTTGTAGGTCATTCTCGTATTTTACACAATGTAGCCTAATTGATATTTTCCTACAATAAAGGCAGGATTGTATTTCCAAACAGCTTTATCTGCCCACGGTGCTGGGTCCTGGGAGGGGGGCAGGAAAAGTGGAGCAGTAGTTAGAGAATGAGAGCAAAAATCAGAGCTCAGTTTTCAGTCTCATTTTATTGCAGATGGGTGAATGAAATGCTCATTGGAATTAACTGCTTTTAACCTCACTTGATCTGAGTGCAAGGTAGTGAGCAAGGGATGTACTGGGGATGATGGAGAAAATCCTAGTGATGGTGTTTTGAGCTTCACCTTTGGTGTGTGTATGAGAAATCCTCTATTCTTTTCCAGAGAACAACAAGCCCCCAAAGGCAGATGCTGGTCCAGATAAAGAATTGACTCTTCCTGTGGACAGCACCACTCTAGATGGCAGCAAGAGCTCGGATGACCAGAAGATAGTCTTCTTTCTTTGGGAAAAAACACGGTGTGAATCACCTTCCATGTTCTTGTGTATCCAAACCTTTCATTTAAAACAAGTCACACTCCCCACACCTCCCTTGTGTTCAGTCATGGTCACATTGGGCCTGACAAGCTTTACCAGTGACCTGAATAAGACAAGGATTTATGTTTGATAGGAAAGAAGTGGAGTTTTCTTTGAGCATAAGAGCTAGCTTTGCTTTCATCTCTAGGCCTGATTCACACTCTGAGCGTGGTGTGGCTCAGCTGTGTTTCCATTCACAGCTTGGTCTTGGTCTCCTGGAGAGACTGACCCTTGTGATCAAGCAACAGCAGGGCCTCCTAACTCCATGCTTTTGCAGTTTGTTTAAATGAGGCAGAATTCTCTTCCAACTCTAAATTCCCTGACATGCTTTAAGGAATTCAGGAAAAAGCTTATGAGCAACTTGCAGTAGCTTTTTCTGCTTGCTGATGCAAAGTCTGTGCGAAGCCCTAGAAATTAAGGACTGTTTTTGCTTTGCACCTTTTTCTTTTTTAACAAAATTAGCTCATTGTGCAGTTCACAAGCCAATTTGCTGAAAGCACCAGTATTTGTAAACACCACCTAAATGCTGTTATCACTGTTCCTCTGGTTTAAAATTAACCAAAACATTAAACTGCCAGAAATTATGCTTTTTGTTCTGGATCCTGCACTCACTCTTTAGATTATCTTGCTGTAACTGGAGAACATAATTTTGCTCTTTATCATGGACTCTTTATTTCCAGGCTCCTGTTTGGAGTGAGGCTGCCTCCAGTGCTCTGTGCTAAGTTTAAACTGATCAAAACCCCTGAAAAAAGATCAAAAACTAACCAAGCCCCCTGTGTCTTGCTTAGGGGTCCAGATGGTGTGAAGCTGGAGAATGCCAACAGCAGCATTGCCACTGTCACAGGCCTCCAGGTTGGGACATACGAGTTCACTCTGACAGTGAAAGATGAGAGGAACCTGCAGAGCCAAAGCTCCGTCAACGTCATCGTCAAAGAGGGTACGGGCAGAGCTGCTCAGTCACAGCTTATTTCTGAGCAGTTCAGCAAAACCTGTGCTCAGAGACACAGTAAAAGCAAGGAATGGAGGGAGACAGTGTGGAGAGCATTGAAGTTGCCTCGAGGTTTGCCCTTTTCTGGAAGAACAGTACCCTCAGCTTAATCCTGCAGTATTTCCCTTCTCCTCCCTAGGGTTAGGCAGGGATTTCTGGAGTACACTGGAGCTCTGATGCAGTAATTTTTGATTGGGCATTACAAGTTCTTTCTCCAAGTGCTTTCTCTCTGTTTATTTAGAGATAAACAAGCCGCCCATTGCAAAAATTGCTGGTAATGTTGTCATCACCTTGCCCACAAACACAGCGGAGCTGGATGGATCAAAGTCCTCTGATGATAAGGGGATTGTCAGCTACTTGTGGACCCGGGACGAGGGGAGCCCTGCAGCTGGGGTGAGCTTTCTTTTGTAAAGGATCACAAAAATCAGTGCAAGGTAGTGTTGACAGCTCCTGAGGAAGTGCAAAGCTCAGTGTTGGGCTGTTACTCTGTCATATCCTGAAATATGATACATGATGCTACTTTGATCCTTTTTTTCCTCATACTTACTTTGTTCTGCCTTCCAGGAAGTCTTAAATAATTCAGACCATCATCCTGTCCTCCTCCTGTCCAATCTGGTAGAAGGGACCTACACATTTCACCTCCGAGTAACAGATGCCAAAGGAGAGAGTGATGTGGAAAGGACCACGGTGGAGGTCAAGCCTGGTGTGTATGGGTTTTGTGCTGTACCACATTTGCTTGCAGCCCTCTGGGTTCAGAAAACTGGGATTAAAATGTGTCATCTGGTCCAGTTTAGAACTGTAAACATCAAAAATTTTGGGGGATGTGGTTGTGTTTTCCTGTGGTTTTTGAGGGCTGATTCTCACTGCTTCTGTTACCTGTGAAAGTCCCTTCCCACAGTGCCACTCTGTCATTTCAAATCAGAAACATCCTGGAAAGACAGCTAAAAACCTGCCTTGTGCCCAGGCTGCTAAATAGAAACTCTAAAGATCTGTACCATCTACATTCTCTCTAGATCCTAGGAAAAATAACCTGGTGGAGATAATTCTGGATGTGAACGTGAGCCAGCTGACGGAGCGGCAGAAGGGGATGTTCATCCGGCAGATAGGGGTGCTGCTGGGGGTGCTCGACTCAGACATCACCGTGCAAAAGATCCAGCCATACACTGAGCAAAGGTGGGATTCATCTGGGAGGGTACACAGTGAGGAATTGCTTGAGGGTTTGGAAAGTTAAGGCCTCTTGGAAAGCAGATTGGATCATCGGAATGTGTGGAGTTGTTGCTTAATGTTGATATTCCTGCTCAGATCAGAGTTGTCAAGCAGGTCTTGAGTATCTTTCCCCTCTGGAGATGGTGCATTGCCCTTGAAAACTGCTGCTGCTAGTGTCTTTTCACCTCAAACCTGTAAAATAAGAACAAATCTGATTTGTTCTTTGAAAATTGTGGCAACTGTGTGAAGGGATGTTCTGCAGCTCTTGATTTGTAACTGGAGAAGTAACAGGGCTTGGTGCAGGAGTTTGCAGAACTTAAAACACACCAGAGTGTGTAACAATCCTCCTCACATTCCTGCCAAATTGGTACTTCATACAATCACAGACTGGTTTGTGTAGGAAGGGACCTTAAGGATCATCCAGTTCCAACCACACAACCACAGGCACCTTCCCCTAATTCTGCAGCAGCTTTATTGCCTACACAACTGCTTCAAAGTAGTGTATGAAAAAATGCTGAAAGCCAATGTCATTTCTGTTTGAAGAGATAGAAAAGCTTAATTTTGATTACTAGTTAGCTTACAGAAAACTGCATTTCTCCTAAACACGTGGAGGTTGGCTGCTGAGCAGGGCTGTGGGTCAGGGTGGTGTTGCCTACCTGGAGAGTGGCAACAAGCCATGAGTGGCAGTCTGTTGAAATAAGTACAATATTGCACTTAATTTTTATTAAAAGGGGAATAGTTTTAAAGTACCTAAAGCACTGAGGGAGATTTAAGGGACATGCCTAAAGGCCTGCAGCAAGTCAGCAATAAATCTGCTGTTACTTTACACTTCCCTGAGTGCTGTGATGTATTGATTCCTTCACATCCACGTGGCCTGCTGTAGCAGGAAAATCAGAATTCATTGTCCATGCAAACCTAGAGAGCTGAGAATAGAGGAGCCAGCACTTTCTGTTGTAACATTAGCTCTCTGTCTCTGCCATGAGCAAGCCAGTCGCCCCTGAGTAAGGCAAGTAAGGGATTCTTGTCATTAATGCTTCATCTGTTTATATGTTCAAGCAGACAAAAGAGTGGGAAGTGTTAAAAAGGAGCAGAGATTGTTTCCTGACAGATGGCTTTAAGATCCCATTTTTGCTTCCACTATCAGAGTAACTTGGTCTGTTTAAAAAAGAGCTTTTTCCTCTGACTGTTGGTTTGCTCTTTTTCACATACTCTGAGGGTTTCACTGATATCCCATTGACTCATAAGCTCACTAGTGATGATAAATCCCAAACATTCATGCTTCCTTTTGTGAGTCTAAAGGATCCACAAGGTTCTGCAAGGTGAGCAAGCCATGAGGAACAAGTTCTTCTATCATAAAGTTAATGCAGTAAAAGCTGCAGAATACAGTATCCTTCACACCTGGGTTGGTTTTGGTCTATAGCACTTGGTGCATTCAAACTCAACTCTGCAAAAGACTGTAAACTTCCACTGTCTGGTGCTGGAGCTCTGTGCTGAGCAGGTAAATGGACCCTCAAGTTCCAGGTGTAGTAAAGTCAAAGATCCCACAGGGAGGAGAATATGAAAACAGCAGAACCTTCAAGTTTGGGGATTTGCTGCTTAGTGTGAACATACAAGACCTGCTTGATGTGCAAATTCAAGAACAGGGCAGCCTCAGCTTGGGAAACAGAATGGATCAGATACCCTGAAGGGTTTTCTACTGTAGGACCAGGTCTGCCATTGCTGCTTTCAAACAGAGCCACAAGTCTGGTCTTCAAATAAATTAGAGATTTTGTGTGAGTGCCTCTAATGACTGACTGGAGAGTGTGGCCCTCCACCTGATGTTTGGAGAAGCAGCAGATAATAATTGTTGGCTTTCTTCCAGCACGAAGATGGTGTTCTTTGTGCAGAACCAGCCTCCCCATCAGATATTCAAAGGACGAGAGGTGGCCTGGACACTGAAGAACGAACTGCGGAAACAACAGTCAGACTTCCTCATCTTCCGGGCCCTGGAGATTAACACAGTCAGTAAGTGAGAGTCTCTTGGCACAGACTGAACATCTTTTACCTTCTTTTCAGCTGCCTGACAGAAAAAGGGTGCTAAAAACACCCATGTGCCCACACACTTACACTCACTGCAGGAGCTTTCATGTTAATAAATGGGAAACAGAAAATTAAGTGTATTAGACTATTCAGTAATCACTTATTTACCAATTAATTCCATCTATTCACTGTTCAACTTCTTATAATTACTTGCAGTGTTGCTGTGAAGATAAGAGTTCACAAAACCAAAAGCAGATTGATACTTATGAAACTAGAATACAGTGTTAATGGACTACAGCCACTGAAATGAATGTCGTCCTGAAAACAATAAACTGCACATCTTGGTAGCTGTGTACCCACTCATTTCCTGTGCAGCACAAACATCAGTCTGCAGGAAAATGTTCCATTTCTCTCATTATTTTACATCTTTACATTACCACTGTTTTTCTTTTATGAGATCCATCCTGTGAGCATAATTTGCTGATCAGATAGAGACTTGAAATTAGAATTGTGTAAAGTAATTATTTTCATTACTTCCTGATCTTACCATTTTGTGGCCTTCAGAAGCCATTTTCCAGTTCTGTTTGGTCCCTCCAAAGGATCTGTTTGTTTCTTGTCTGTCTCACAGGCGGGGTTTGAATAGGAAAATCAAAGCTTTGTTCAAAAACATTTACTTGACAAATATACAAATTCCATAACTTGTGTATCAAAACGAGGATTTATTAGGCAAAATGTATGCTGCTGGTGAAATGGGATGTTTCAGTTTGGCACGAGGCCCAGGTGCTTACATCTGCACTTCTCACCTCTTGTGAGTAGCTGAGCTATGAATGAGCTCCAGAGGGGCCACGTTCAGGTCAGAGCCTGCAGGAGGGGTTGGCTGCATTGAACTATTTTATCCCATTTTTGCCTCACCTGCGAGTCATTTAGTTCACCTTGCTGGTTTTGGCCCCCAGCCTGTCAGCTGAACTGCTCGGAGCACGGGCGCTGCGACTCCTTCACCAAGCGCTGCGTGTGTGACCCCTTCTGGATGGAGAACTTCCTCAGGGTGCAGATGGGCGACGGCGAGAGCAACTGCGGTACGGGAACCCCCCCGGGGTGGGCACCCTGCCAGAGAAACCCACCCTTGAAACCCAGGCTGGGCACGGTGCCAGGCACCTGCTGTCCCCCAGTTGTTCTGATGAGGTGCTGGCACCAGGACACGGTCCCTTGTGTCACCTGCTGGGCAGATGGTGTTTGATAGGGGAGTGAGTCCCCTTCAGACCCTCCCAGTGAACACTCACTAAGAGTTGAGTCAGTTCTGGTGTGTAAATCACAGCTCTCTTCTGTCATGTCTGTACAGAGGCTTTCCTGTCACAGGAGAGCAAATTTTATAAACCAACTCATGGTGAAAACTGCCCAGCGAGTCCACACAGTGTGTCTCGAGCTTCCCAAGGGGATCTGCTGCTGCCAGTGGGAAATGCCAGCCTCTAATTCTCCAAAGGGCCAGGCCTTGCTTTTTCTTTCTTAAGAACAGTCCCCTGAAACGTGCACTGTCAATTGTGTGAGGTGCCAAAACGAGTTTATGTCTGGGATTTTGCTTGCAGAGTGGAGTGTGCTGTATGTGATCATTGCATCTTTTGTCATCGTGGTTGCCTTTGGAATCTTGTCGTGGATGGTGATCTGCTGCTGCAAGAGGTGGGATGAGAACAAACCCCTGCTGTCCCCAGGTTTCACAGCCAAGTGTCTGCAGTAGGAGGTTAAAGATTCAAACCCATTGTCCCAGCAATGCTGAGCCTTGGGATGTTGGGTTTTCTCACTTAAATGTTTCAAGTTAAATGTTGAAGTCCCAGAACTCTGGGTTATGTTAAGAAGCAAAATTTGGATTAACCTATAAATGTGCAACTTAGCAACATTTTAATGTTTCACTTTGTAATATGAACATAATCCTAAATAGCAAGTACTTTAGCTTTGAGGATCAGAGTTGTTTTTCTTCTGGCTCTTTTGGAAATGGACTCTCTCTTAATTCCTTTTCCTCCCCTTTAGACGGAAAGGAAAATCCAAAAGAAAAAGCAAATACAAGATTTTGGATGCAACGGATCAAGAAAGCCTGGAGTTAAAACCAAATCCCAAAGCAGGTAAAACATGAGAAGGAAGAGCTCAGCACTTCCAGAGTGCTGACTGAGGACTCTTCCTCAGTGGACTTAAAATCACAGTGAAACAAATGTGATGTAGAGACTGACAGAGGGGTCTCAGAACCCCCTGTGTATATGGGGTGTTTAGTAAAGTCATCTAACTCTTAGGTTTGGGGCTGAAACTGGCCTGGTCCTGATGTCTCCACTTGGTACCTCAGAAGCAGGAAGTGGATGCATTAAGCTGTGCAGAACAGTCTGACTCAGGAAGCCCAAAATTTGTTTGTGACTGTAACTTCTTCTCCAAAGTTCCCCACTGGGTTCTGGTAGTTCCCTTCTTGCTAATATGCAATTCTTTGGTCATTCTCTACAGCAAAGCAGGAATTCAGTAGCATTAAACAGTACAATAAACTGATCAACACCTGAAAACAACCTGAAAATACTTGTGTGCTGGAGAGATTGAGGTTTATTTCTGCTCTGCTACTCACCCACCACAAACAACTGGTTCATCACCTTATTTGTTCTTGCTCTTGTATGCATCAGGCTGTGAAAATTCCACATTTTAGCTCATGCTTTCAGAGAGACATCCATGAATTCCTCAGTGCTCTGTGTGGCTACAGGTGCTTTGGCCCATTCCAGAAGGGCAGGGTTTGTCTTCAGTTTTCTTAGCCAGCATTTTCCTGCTGCATTGCTGTCCTGAGAATGCTTGTCAGGTGCTTTGCAAAGATCAGGGAGTTATTTCAGGCTGGAGTGCTTTGATCTGGTACGTGAACCAAGCCGTGGTCACCTGCTGACTGACCAGGAAAAGAGGGAAATGTTGGAAAGGATGTGCCAAGTACAACCCTGCTGAATGCCAGGGAGCTCTGCAGCTGCTGGGTGTGTGTTTCATATCAGAGTGTGTCCTGGTTTTGTTTAGAGAAGAGGATGTGTTAACTGTGCATGGAAAAGAGTCCCTGATCCTTGTTTGCTAGGGAAAAATAACTGCTCATCCTGGTGTTATCCCATTTAATGGTGTTCCAGCAAGGTGAGCAGTGCCCAAGAGCAGCACAGAGGGCACTGCAGTGACAGACTGATCAGCTGGTCCTCCAGGGAGCAGGCTGTCCCAACTGCTCAAACACAGATACCCTTGCAGGAAACCTGGGTGTGTTTCCCTCCCTCAGCACCCAGCTCTGCTTTAATCTGACCATCTGTCACCTCGGAGCCCACTGTGCAATAAATGTACTAAATGTGCCTCACCATTTGCTCTCTGGTAACTAAACTCATCTTGCTGCTTCTGAGGCTGGCTGCTGACTTAAGTCTTTTTCCCTGCTAGATATGTCCAGGGAGCTTTCTGCTAACAGAGGAAATGTTGCATTTCTCCATTAAGAAAAAGCTAAATTTAAATATTTCCTCTGCTGACAATATCAGTAAATGTCTCTCTCTTGTCCTTGTGCATTAATCTAAATCCATCCTGCTAATTTATCTCTCTTCCCTTGCAGGCAGGAGTAGCAGAGAGGAGAGTAGGGAGAGGGTGGTGAGATGGCAGAGATCTTCCCTCACACACCTGCATATTCTCTTAGTCCAGTAGTGAGCCCTCCGAGCATTTTCCAGGCAATGCCCCGAGCAAGGTCAGGGAGACAGAGCTCCCACGTGTACTCACAGCCCCTTCTGGTCACATCATTGCCTTCCTGTCTGCTTGTTGTGCTTTGTGCTGTCTTGGAGTGTTGTTGTGACCTCTGACACGCCAGAGTGTCTGAGACAGGATCGCTTTGGCTTCGGCATCAGAGGGAATAAGAGACACACAGAGCAAAGTCAGATTCTGCTGCCTTTTAGATGTGATTGGAGAAGGAAACTTAGAGGGGATGGAGCAAGGTGAGGTGCTTCACTGGTGTTAAAAGCATTTCTAACCTGGGAACGTTTCTCCTTCAAGGTGGCAGACAGAAAGCCCAAGTCCTGAACACGAGCCTGATGCACTCAGAGTCTGAGCTGGACAGCGATGAAGCCATCTTCACATGGCCCGACCGGGAGAAAGGGAAACTGCTGCGCAGCCAGAACGGCTCCCTGCGCAACGGGCAGCTGACACTCAAACCCAAAAACCAGAGGGAGGAGATCCTATAGGGCAACCCCTCTAGGAATCCTATGGGAAACCCCTTGGGCAGCCTGGCTGGAGCTCAGCAGGGAAGGCCGATCCCGTCCCTGTCCTGCCAGGGCCTTTGCAGGCCGCTTTGACTAGGACAACGCTGCTAACTCGTTTCACAGAAAATAACTTTGGTTTTGTGGGTTTCTTTTCGTTCAGTTAAAACTGGTTGTACTTGAATTTGAACTTCAAGGGAAATCAAAGGGAGAAGGCAACTGTCAACCCCAGAAGAGTCAGAAAAGGACAGAGCTGGCATCTGGAGAGGGCAGGACAGAACCACTTGGAGCAACTGTGAATGTGCAGGACCCTCCTAAGCCACCTCAGACTGCAGTGGAGGGAGCACCTGTGGACTTCCAGCTCGTTTGCCTTGGAGCTACTCGGAGAAGGAAGGTCAAGTCCTTGGGCTGTGCTCTGAGCTCCCTTCAGGCTCCCATAGCCTACCACAGGCTACTTGTGCTGTCCAACAACTTTCTTCTCCTTTACTCCCACCTTCCCTGACAGTTTAAGCACTATTTTAATGTAGACTTGTCCTTTCACATGCACTTGGCTGCTCTTGGAGTGTAGAGGAGGGAGAATGTAAACACTCTGGTCACACTCTGGCAGTTTGCAGGTGGGAGAGGGGCTTGTGCCTGTTCATGTGTGAAAAGCTGACCTGTGGTTGCTGCCCAAGCTGGCAGACCCCCTCCTGCAGCAAAGTCCTGCTGGGTGCCAGAGCTGGGGGGACACACACTCAGCTTTGGTACCTGTGTCCAACGTCTGGCTTCATTCCAAAGCTGTGACATGTTCCGTGGCCCCAGCACCTTCTGTTGGTCACCAGGCCGTCCATGAGGCTGGATGTTAACCATATCTCAGTTATGGAACACTGTGTACTGTGGGTTTTTGGTTTGGGTTTTTTTTTTCCCCCCCCTTAAAATTTGCACATCCCAGGTGATGGGGATTGGTCTCTGCTGGCTGCTCCCTCGGGCTGGCACTCACTGGCCCTGTGCTGTTGTGGCTGCAGAGCCCTGTGTGCTCCTGTCGTGGTGTGAAGAGCACACGTGGTGTCCTTTTGTGGTGGAAAAGGGAACTCTGGGTACCCCAGGGCAGTGGGCAGTGCCAGCAGCTCGTGGCACAGCGTGTCACTGTGTCCCTGCTGCCTGAGTCCAAGGGCAGGCACGGGGGCCTGTCCCATTCCCACTCCCTTATCTCACTGTGCTGCTGTCGTGAGTTGCCCCCTGTCCTTGGGCAGAGCTCAGCCTCCTGCTGGCATGAAGGATGCCACTGCTTCTCTGGGGATGGGTGGGCAGTTCATTGCCTTTCTTTGTGTTTAATTTAAAAACTGGAAACTGGTTTCATTGGCTTTTTTTTTTTTCTTCTCATCGAGCTATGAAAGCCAAAAGGCTTTAAGTTCCTCAGTTGTATTTATATTGCTGCACTACTGATTTGTGTTGAACTAGATGAAGATTAAACACTATTGAACGTGAGGGGACGTTCCCTCACTGAATGTAGTCATGGCTGCTGCTGAGTTTATTTTTTGGGCAATCAGCTGTTCCTCAGGCCCTGCACTGGAGCCTGCAGCTCTCCCAGTGCCGAGGCCAGGGCGTTTGCTGGCGTCACAGCACGGGCCACCCTCTGCCTGGGCTGTCTGGCACACAGCTGGGGCCTGGCTCAGGCTTTTCCTTCCTGGAGGCTCCTGCACCCTCTCTCCCAGGGCTCCTTCCCTCCAAACCCTCCAGGACCACACACGGGGAGGGCTGAGGGTGTGTTGCTCCTCAGAGCTGCTGTCCCATGGCCACACACTGAACTCCTGGGTGACACCACCCTCTGCGTGTCCCTTCACTGGGATGTAAGTGAATCTGGGAGCAGGAGGGTTTGGAGCTGCAGGGATTCACCTGGTGTGGTCCTGAGGCTGCACCTCGTGCTGGGAGAGGGGAGCTCTTGGGCTCTGCATGGTCCTTGGGGCTTTGCTTTTTGAGTCCCTCGCTCCTGCCCGTCCCAGGGAGGGCTCCCAGCAGCAGGTGGGGGCTCAGCCACTGGGCATTGGCTGCTGCAGGGGTCAGTGCCCTTCTCAACAGGCACAAGGTGAGCTTTCCAGTCAGCCTGGCTGCTTGTTACAGGAGAGGGAATTACAATCCCTGCAGCTGCTGACTCCAACACCTTTGCTCAGCTGCGGTTCTTCCCTTCACCCTGTGCTTCACTGTGGGCTCACAGCCCTTCAGGTGGGGGTGCAGTACTGGGGGGCTGCACCCCAGCCCGAGGTTGGGCTTTGGGGAGAGTTTTGGCCTTCCCTCCTTGCCCAGCAGCTTGTAGTCACTTGGCATCTCCGTGTGCAGGTTTGTGACAGCACAGCACAGGCTCACATCAGATTCCTGGCTCCCATTAATATTCCCTGGCTCTGCAGCCTCTTCCCTCTCCACGTGTTAACCCTCAGTGTCACCAGGCCTTCAGGAAGGGGGACAGGCAGCTCTGCACCCCAGCTTTGGGGGACACAAGGACGTGTGGGGATGACAGAGACGAGGAGACCCCCAAAGCTGAAGGTGGAAACTTCTGGCCCAAGGCAGGAGCAGGGTGTGCTGTCTGCTGTAGTGCCCCAGGAGCACAGCCCTCCCCAGGTGTGTGCAAGAGCCTCCCTGGGCTTTTGGGATCCCTTTCCCTCTCCTCCTCCCCCAGAGTCACTAATGTTGCTGCGGGTTTGTTACCCGAGCGCCGTGAGCGTGACCTTGCTCGGGAAGGTTTCTGCATTGCTATGCTTTATGATTTCACAATTAGACACTGGCTACAAGTTGCCCACGTGTGGAAGTTAAAGGCTGAGACATCTGTCAGATGAACCGGCACCTTCACTCAGATTTGTTTCCTTTAACATACTCAACTGCTGGTGAAGATGTTTGAGGCAAATTCTAGTTTTGAAATAGTTTGCTCTTAAATCTTTTCCTCATCCTGCTGCGTAGCTGGGGGTGCCCAGCCTGTCTGCACTTTGGTTAATGACTGGTGATTCCAGTGTTACTTGGGTCAGGACTAAAAGGTTTTTTTTTTTAAACAAAATGTTTCTTGCAAATGGGAAGACGTTTTGCTTCTTTCTCCAGTTTCAGCTGTGGGACAGTTCTCACCAAAGACTTGATTTCACAGGAAAGCAAAATAGCAGCTGCACCACACCAAAATAGCAGCACCTCCTCTAATTTATTAATTAGAGGAGTCCTGGATGGAGATGAATGTGGCCACGCAGCTCTCTCTGGAGCTGGCTGTGCAGGGAACAAACACTCTTTGGCACCGTGGTGGCCAGGAGGGGCCGGTGGCACTCTGGGACACGGATTTTTCGGAGAGGGGAGGAGATTCACCTTCGGAGCTGCCCTTCGTGCACAGTTCCCGTGGTCCGTGGGGTGGGCTGGAGCCCTCAGAGTTCCCTTCCCTCAATGTCACCTAAGGACAGAGGGAGCCAAATCTGCTGAGCTCCCCAGCTGCGGGCTCGGCTTGGTGCTGGGTGGGGAGAACTTGCGGCAGCCCCGGGGCTGCCCCGGCAGAGGAGAATGGGGTTTATCACTGCCCTGAGCGCAAAGAGCTGCTCCTGCCTGCAGCAGTTTTTGGTCTGTGTCACATCCCCGGGGGGGGGATCAGGGCCTGGGCTGGAGCCTCAGAGCAGCCCCAGGCTCGCAGTCTGTGAAATGGGTTTTATTGCTGGAATTTCACAGCTCGAGAAACTGAGGCAGATGTGACGGTGGCCAAGGCAGCAGCTCGAGGACTTTGCCCAGCACGCCTGTCCCGGTGTTTCGGTGGTTCAGCGGCCCGGGGAATCCCCGCAGTCCCTGGGGTCGCGGTGCAGGATTTGGCCGCAGGCACCGCGGCCGAGACCAACACCGGGGACTGTGGGACCGTGAAGGAGCCGGGGACATCGGGGTTGCAGTCGCAGCTACACCGCCTGTGCCTCCCTAAGCAGCACCCGGGGCTACGAAGAGTTAAAAAAACAAAAGGCTCTTTCTGGAGCCAGAGGAGCACGGTTTTTCCTCTCTTTGTACTCATCCTGCTGCATGTGCTGTCCTTGCTCCGACCGTGTGGATTTGGCGCTGCTCCCCAGCGCCTTCCTGTCATTAGGATTCCCTGGATTGCTGCTGCTTTGCTTCTTCCAGCCGGGCTCTCCCTGTCCTCGGCTCTGACAGGAGCTCCCGCGCCGCTCCCGGGTCCCCCGTAGCCTCGGGGGGACACAGTTACAGTCACCATCTGCTCCCTAAATTATCCCGGGGGTGTGGGCGCGCTGCGGCGAGCTGGGGACACATTGTGGCACCCTGCAGCGCCCCCGGTCCCGGGGAGGTGCCCCGGGGCTGCTCCAGAACCGGGCAGGAGCGTTGGTCACGGCCCCGAGAGGAGCCGGGGTTTGCAGGGGGCTCAGCTGGAGGACCGACCCCGCGCCGGCCGCGTCCCGGTGGGGAATTGTCGCCCCTCCACAGCCCACCCGCTCCCCGCCACCGACACCCCTCCCGGCCCTCCTGAGCGGGCACAGCCCCGGGTCACTCCCCGGGTCGCTGCTGGCCCCGCGGGGGCTGTTACAGGCGTTTGGGGGCTGGCTCGGGGCAGGAGCTTGCGGAGCATCCCTGCTCCTGCCTCCCCTCTCCCGCTGCTCCTCCTGCCGAGGCAGCGCCCCGAGGGGCCTGGGGGCGATGCGGGTGCTGCGGGGGAGGCCCGCGGGCACCGTCACCCTCCGTCCACCCCTCGGTCGGTCCAGGCAGGGCCCCGTGCGCCGGGTGAGTCCGTCTTTCCATTGTTCAAACAATCTCTTTTCCACACGCGGTGCCAAGGGCTCCCCGCTCGCTCCCGCACGCGCCAGTATATTTAGCTGCCTCTAAGCCTCTACCTTTCCTTATATAGGAGAGGCCAAACGAATTTCTCACTCTCATTATTAATAGCCTGAGAGGAGCTCTTAGGAGGCTGCCAAAAATAGCAGGCAAACAGAGCGCACCCGGGGTGGGCAGGGTGTCGTGGCAGGCAGGGAGCCGCCGGGACCGCCGCGGGAGGGATGCCACGCTGCTGGTCCTGCCTTTTCCCTTTGGGAACCACTCTGAGGTGTCACCCAGCACCCTGCCCCGGGCACGGGGGGCCCCTCGCCCCGCCAGCTCTCCGCAGGTAGGACCGGCGGGGCTCCGGGTGGGCAGAGCAGCCCTGTAACCCCGGGCTTGGCGGCTGGGGATGCCGGAACAACCGCCCCGTGGGTGTTGGCAGCCCAGGGATCCCCATCCCCACGGCGTCCCCCTGGCCATGGGGATCTCCCGTGGCTGAAGTGGTGACAGGTTTTGCCCTTCTGTGCACTCCCCGAGTTCCGTTTTACCCACGAGCTGCCCTGGGCTGCTGCTGGGCCCAGTGGTGTGTGCCGGCTCCCTCCAGGACGTGGCTTTGGGACCCCCGCCGGGCACCCGGGGGACGTGGGGCAGGTGGCAGAGCTGTCCGGCTGTCTGCGTGCTGCTCCAGCCCCGGCTGCCTCGGTCCGGGAGGGAGAGGGCTCCTCAGCAGAGATCACCCACACAGCATCCCCAGAACTGGGCACATGCACCGGCTCAGCGAGACTGGGATGTGGCGAGCCAGGAGGGAGCTTCGGGGTGCCCGGGGAGCGAGGGGTCTCCAGCTGCAGCCGTAGATGTTGCATCCCAGGCAGGGTCTGCCTTAAATCCCTCCCTCCTCCCTCCCTCCCTGGCGAGGAACTTCTCCCGCTGAACTGGAGGATGCTGCAAGCTCCTGCGGACGAGCCGGAGGAGTCCTGTGGCAAAGTCAAGGCGAGCGGGGAAGCAGCGTGCTCGTGCCGGGTGTCACCGCGGCTCGCTGCCGCCGGCTCAGCCAGCTGCGGCCGCTGTCACCTCCAGGACCGTGAGTGGCCTTGCGGGCGGGAGGTGCGGGGGCTGCGGGGGGCAGCGGGGCTTTCCCCGCCGCCGAGGTTTAACCTTCAGCGAGCCCGGCCGGTGCTGAGCCCGCCGGGGCCGGGGATGCTTCTGCTGCTGCTGGGCGCCGGCAGCGCTCGGCGTGGGCGGGGAGGGGACGCCCTGGGGTGGGGGTCACCGCAGCCCCCCCTGCTTGGGGCCAGCCCGGGTGGAGATGGAGGAACGGGGGGTAGCAGGAAGTCTCTGTGTGGCTGGGGGACAGTGGGGCCCCCCCGGCAGGGTCCTGGCTGCTGAGTGCTCTGCGGGCAGCACCCGGCCCTTCTGCCTGCGGGTGTCCCCCCGCACCGGGGCCGGTCACCCCCTCCCCGGGGAGCCGAGGAGCCCTCCGCCACGCAAAGGGGGACACCCCGCAACCGTGGGATGGGGGGGGGGAAAGGGAAACCCAACTTCTGGGCACCTCGGCGCCGCATTTCGGACTCGCACGGAGGGAAGTGCTGACCACCACGGCCGGGTGCAGCAGGGTGATGCGCCCACCGCCCCGACACGGGCAGTGCAAAGGGACGGCAGCACGGGAGCCGGGGTGCTCCCCCAGGCACCCTGTGCCAGTGCTCCCCTTGCACCCACCTCCCTCCTGCTTGCTGGGCCTCTGGGTGTTTTATAAGTCACTCAGCAGCTGCTGCAGTGGGTTTGCCGGGGATGGAAGAACGGGGGAAGCCGGCTGGGGGGGCAGCGCTGGGTGGGAAAACTTGGAAAGGCCCCTGCGGGGCAGCGGCTGCAGAGCTCGGCCAGGGACGCGGCGCTGGCGGAGCCGGAAAAAAAAAAGACTCTTCCTTTTATAGCCAAGCTGGGGTTGTTGGGTGCCTGCGGGCGCCTGGGTGCCTCCACGGCCGGCCCCGGCAGCCCCCCGGCTCCTCCGCCTCCCCCTGCAAAGCGTCTGGTGCCACAAACCTCCCTGCCCGGGCGGGGAGCTCCTCTCGGGGCAGGTGGGAGAGCACGGGGGGCTGCCCTGGCCGGGGACTCACAGCCGCTCTGCCGGCACGGAGAATTCCTGGAAGAGGGGCTGCCCTAGGCCCCCGCTCCCTGGTGGGTTTCAGCTCGGGCTGTACGGCTGCAAAGGCAGGGCTGGGGCTGGGGAGGGCTCGGGGATGCCTTCGGCGGTGGGGGCACGCCCGGGGCTGCAGAGGGGTTGGTGGTGATGGCTGGGAGTGTCTGGGCACGGAGAGGGCAGGGGGGTAGAGCCGGTCTGTGGAAAGGAAAGGGGAGAGGAGGGGTGGTGGGAACAGGCAGGGCTGGAGCTGGGGGACACGAGGTGGCCTGGATGCAACGAGCACCCCTGGAGCTGGGTGCAGCCCCCCAAGGTCACCGGGAGAGCCCTGCCGAGGGCTGTGGGAACCGTGCCAGGGGATGGGGCTGTGGGGGCCACTCGGGCTGGGGGATCTCCAGTACCCAATCCCGGGAGGGTGCCCAAGGTCAGCCGAGGTGACTGGAGATGAACTCGGCTGCCGTGTGAGAGCCCAGACGCTGTGCCCTGGCTTTGCAGTTTCAGGGTGGGTGCAGCCATGAGCTTTGGGTTCCCCCTGGCCCCTGACAGTGCTGGCAGTCCCTGGGACCCCGGCACGGCTGCAGCAAATGCTCAGGGCAGCATCGCTCTGCGCTGCAGGGCCGGCACAGCCCCAGGGGATGCATCAGGGTGGGTGCATCTCTGCAGCCTCGGGCTCAGGACACACACCCACTTTGATCTGGGCTGGGACAGGGCTGCTGCTGGTGCCAGACATGCTCTGCCACCACTGCTCTTGGGCTGAGGACTTGCCTTGGGTCCTGGCAGCCGTGTCTGGGCTCCTCAGGGCAGGATCCCTGGGGAGGGGCCGTGGGGAGCTCCAGGGGTGCTGGAGGAACATCCTGGGGGGAGCACGGCTGTGTCGTGCTGTGTCCCACTGCAATGGTTGCTGTCTTGGGGGTCCACTGAGCAGTGGCTCAGCTTCCTGAGCGTGCAGCGAGCTGGGCAGGTGAGGTGAGGCTGTGCTTGGCACCCAGGGGCTCCTTGCAGGGAGCTGCAGCACGTGTGGCCACGGCTCCCGGTGCTGAGTCACGGCCACACCTTGTCCAGGCAGCCCCTCCTGCCCACGGCCAGACCCCCACACACCCCTGGCTCCCCTGTCCTGAGAGGGGGCAGCCCTGGGGACCCAGGAGCACTCCCTGCACCTGCCACTGCCCTGTTCCAGCTGCAGTTGGGAAGGTCACTGAAGTCAAGGTGTGTCCCCTCTCTCACCCTGCCATGGCCAAGCTCTGCTGGGGACAGGAAGCCCCCCACAGTCCCCTTGGGGTCTCAGGCTCTCAGCTGAATTGCTCCTCCCGTGGGCAAGGGCACCTCCAGCCTTCCCTGCCCAGAGCTGCTGTGTGGGAAGGGCCCAGCCCCCCGTGTCCTTCTCCTGGCCCTGCACACGAGGTGGGCAGGGGCATGGGGCTGTGGGAGCTGGCTCCATGTGCCCCAGGCTGAACCACTGCTGTGCACACGGACAGATGTGGAGTTTGGGGGTCCAGGAGGATAGAGAGGGGCAGGTGAAGGAGTTGGTGCATCCTGACCCAGCGCAGCAGCAGCAGCAGCAGCAGGGGGAACCCTTGCCAAGCCAAGAGCCGGGGCCGAGGGGGATCTGAGGGGGATTCCCCTGTGGAAGTGGCTGCAAGCACAGGGACCCGCCTCTGCATCCACCCGTGCTGGCCCCTGGGGGCTCACAGGACGTGGCCCTTGGCTGTGCCCCCTTCTCCTCCAGGGGCCCCCACAGCCCAAACCGCTGAGCCTCGGCTGCATCCCGGAGCCTCCCATCACCCCCAAAGGGCAGCCAAACCCCCAAAACACAGCCTGGGCACCCTCCAGCCGCCGAGGGGCTCTGGCTCCCAGGCACACGAGGGTTGGCCACGGCTCCAAACTCGAGGAGCTGCGGGGTGGCTGCGGGCACAGGGGCCACACGGGCAGCGCCTCCGCCTGGGCTGCACCGGGCAGAGGCTGAGGATGGGGCTGGGGGCGGCAGCGGGTGCTCCCACAGCCTCTGCCCAGCCTCGGGATTCACCAGGAGCTTCCAGGGTCTCAGCGGAGCCGGAGGACACGGCCGGGAGAGGGAGAGCCCCGTGCCCTGCGGCCCCAGCCCCGCGGCGCCCGCCTCTCCCTCCCAACCCTACATACTTCTTCATATGCCCATATGGAGCCGGCCGGCGTTATGGAATGTTAAGAAGTATGTATTTTTGGGCTGGGACCCCCACGCCGGGAGCCCCCATCAGCAGCACCGGACAGAGACGGCGCCTCTGGAGAGAAGATGCGTCCCTGGGGCTGGTAAAAAGGAACCAGATCAACTTGCAACTGGATTTGGTCCCCTTCAACCAGCTGCGGCGGCGCATGAGCTTCGGCACCCGCTGGCCCTCACGGCTGCCGCCGGGCTGCCCGGAGCGGGCTCGGGCTGAGGAGTGGCTGCAGGGAGCGGGGAAAGGGCGGTGCGGAGCGCGGCTGTGGCTGCCTTTGGAGGCTGCCCGCTGGGGAGGAGGCAGGAGGAGCGGCTGCGGCTCTGCTCTCCAGACTGCCCGGGGCCCTGGCCAGAGCCGCGGAGTCCCAGCGGTGGGGAAAAGCCCCGTGAAGGCACAGGAGCTCTGGCACAGTGAGCTGGTTTTGCATTGAATGAAGAAAAACTGTGGAAAAACCAATTAGGGACTTGTTTTGAATATTTACAACATCTGGAGCCCCCGGCTCGGCTCCTCCTTCCCCCTGAGCTCCCGCACCTCCCATCCAGGCTGGTTGGGGCCAAGGGGCTCCCAGCGGGGACACGCCCAGGGTCCGACCCCAGAGGATGGGGGAGCCCCAGCCCCGCTCTAACAGAGACAGTGACGTCAAGCGGAAAAGAGAAACTAAAAATCAGTTTTAGAACTTCTCGAAAATCACCTGACCTGACACACCCTACCAAACTTGATTTTTCCGGCAGATTTTGGCCCCTCAGAAATCAAGAGACACACGAGAGGTTGGTGTTCTGGGGTGTCCTGGGGTGCCCGGTCCTGCCGTGGGTGTTCGGGGACAGTGCCCTTTCTCTGAAGGGGGACAAGAATGGGGGCTGCTCCCCTCACTGCACCGGCAGAGCAGCCCCCGAGCTCTGGGCAGGAGCCTGGGCTGGGGCTGAGGGGTCTCTTCGTGTGAGGGGAGGGGGCCGGGGTGTGCTGGGTGGGACAGGGGTGGCTGGGGGTGATCGTGCAGGGGAGCAAAGCCCCGCTGACCCCACCTGCCGCATGTGGAAAAACATCTTGTTCCTGCTTCCCAAGGGACCCGGCTTAGAGCAGACTCATCGCAGCTCTCGCTCTTGGCCAGCTGACCATGGGTAAGTTGGGGGGCTCGTGGGGTGGGGGACGTGGTCCCTGATGTGGGAATGCCTGGACGAGGCACAGGGACCCTGGGGTTTGTCCCTTCTCCCCTTTCCTCCCGGGTGTCTGCAGGGCTGAAGGAGGGTGGGGCTGGGAGAGCTGCTGCTGCCAGCGGGCCCCTGCCCTGGCCGGCACAGGGCGCTGGGCTGAGCCGGGAGGAGCTTCAGTTCCCCACTCTGCACATCTGACATTTTCCT
>VZUI01045973.1:0-22872 GCA_013401135.1 Cettia cetti | reverse complement strand
AGGGGCAGGGGCAGGGACAGGGACAGGGACAGGGACAGGGGCAGGAACAGGGACAGGGACAGGGGCAGGGGCAGGGGGCAGGGGCAGGGACAGGGACAGGGGCAGGGGCAGGGGGCAGGGGCAGGGACAGGGGCAGGGGCAGGGGCAGGGACAGGGGCAGGGGCAGGGGCAGGGGCAGGGGCAGGGGCAGGGGCAGGGCAGAGCAGAGGCAGAGGCAGGGGCAGGGGCAGGGGCAGGGGCAGGGGCAGAGGCAGGGGCAGAGGCAGGGGCAGAGGCAGAGCAGGGCAGAGGCAGAGCAGAGCAGAGGCAGAGGCAGGGCAGCCCGCAGATCCCGCAGGCTCCGCAGCAGAGGCTGCTCCTTCCCCAGCGCCTGCCGGTGAATCACCGTCTGCGTCCTGGGCGCCCCAGCTCTCGGCAGCCAGGAAGTGAGCGGAGCGCTCACCTACCCTGGCAGGTGAGTCATTCCCGGGAATGAGAGAGCCAGTCACTCCAGTTGCTCCTGGCCAGGGGAATTTTGGCTCTCTGATCAGGTATCACCAAAAAAAAGCCATCGGAAGCCCAAAAATCTTACTGCCAGACATGGTTCGCTCAGCTGTGCTCTGCCAGGGAATACTATCCTGCCTGCTGTAGTTCCAGGATGCGTTTTGGAGGAGTCTGAGGCACTCGGGATGCAGCTCCGGGACAGGCGGGAGGCGACCATGGTGACAGGTAAGTGAGCTCTGCCCATCCCAAAAGCGTTCGAGAGGCTCTTCAGTGAATCTGCTAGCGCTTTCTCACCCTTGGTGAAAAAACAGGAATTAACATAGAGTTGCTGAAAACCAGACTTGGGACCATAAACTCAATGTCAGATCAATTCAAAGCGTGAAAAGTTCTCAAAATAGAACTCAAAAGTTCTCATGCCTTAACCAACCTTTTATTCACTCATACATAGTGTTCATGGTGGCAAAACAAAATCAGTTTCTACCAATCCTTCCTTCTAAGATACGACTCAAAGCGCAGGTGGGTCCATTGTTTCAGTAACTCACTTCTGACAGAGCTTAACTCATATAAAGTAAGATTCATTAGTTACAAGATCTGATTTTGCTTTAAAAGGGTTTGTACTACATTCCCTTTCACCCTCTTTCAGTACAGAAAGCAAGCTTGAGCTCTCTTCACTATATGAAAAGAGTAGATGTTCTCTTCCTTCGTGCTTCATTCAAGTCATGTTAAAACTTGTCAGGTTCACTGGAAAAACCACATAGCTCTGAATGAGCAGACTAGATCTGATGAGTCTCACGGCTTGGGAAATATCTGAGGTGCTTGCAAAAGCTCTGTCTTTTGGGGAGATTCCATATTGAAAAGGTTTTTCTTGGTTATGGAGCACTGGATTAGAGGGCTTGTTAAAGATTCACTTGTTTGTGCACTGTGGGGCCTGCAGCCTCTCTTCTGTGTGCTCCATCTGCAAACTGGAAGCATTTCACACTTCTGTCCGTTTTTCTAAAGAATTCTGAAACCCTCTTTAGAAAGGGAAACCAGGAAACTCAGGAGCCTTTGGCTGATGCCGCCGATTCGCTCTCCGGCCCTGGCCCCGAGCATGGAAGCGCCCAGCACGTTTCTTCCCGGGAGAAGCTTCCCCTCCTCTCCCGCGGGTGGGCCAGCAGCCCTGGGGCAGCCCCTCCTGCCTCCCCCTCCGCGGGGAGGAGGGATGGCAGCCCCGGGACAGCCCTCTCCGGGAGGAGCTGCTGGGTCTGCGGGGATCCCGCACTCACAAACCGTGTCCTTGCATCGGGGCTGGGAGATAAAACCAGCAAACCCTCAGCAGCAGCATCCGTGCGCGCTCCTGCCTGCCCACCCGCACGGGGCAGAGGGAGAGCAGCGGGGGAGAGCAGCTCCCCCTGCACACGCAGCCCGTCCTGCGCTGCTCACGGCAAGGCAGGGCTCGGAGCCGGGACACGGGGCTCACCTGGCCCCGCAGGTCCTGGCAGGGAGATCCAGGGGCAGCGGGGCTGAACGGGACAGGAGCACCGGGACAGGGCAGCAGGCACCAGGACTGCCGCACACCAAAGCAGCACTTCAGAGGCCACAGGCTCCTTCCCACTCCCCTCGGCACAGAGCCATGGATGAGACAGGACAGGAACCGGTGACAGGGAATGCTCCATCTCCCATTTCATGACCAGTCCCTTGCTCGCCTTCACAAAGCAGAGTTCCAAAGGAACCTCCTCTTTGGTCCAGTGAGCACCAGAAGAAGCCAGGCAAACCCCCTGTGGCCCAACTACAATGTTGAACTGGAACTGGGCAGCATTTAACCGGAGTTTGGAGCTGAGTGAAAATACACCTGGCATGTCCTGAGCTCCAGACCCTCCAGGAGCCCAGGCTGCAGCAGGCACCAACCCCGGGGCTGCCAGGAAAACTCTACAGAAAGGAGGCAAGATTCATTCCTACATTTCAGCAGTTCTTAATCCTTTCCAACCTAAAAAATTACCATAAGATCTTAAATAAATTAAAACACTGCACTGTCAATTATCAGAGGTTGGCTTTCCCCTTCTGACCAGCAAGGAACCTCACACGAGGTCCTGCAGCAACCACTGCTTCTGGTTCTTCCTCCAGAAAATGTCAGTGGCATAGCAAAGGGACAGCTGATGCTGAGCAGCACAAACTGGGCTTGGGGCAGCCCCTATCACCCTCGGTGCAGCAGGTGTGGAAGGAGCCCAGAGCAGCAGAGCTGGGGGGCAGCAGAGCTGGGGGGCAGCAGGGGCAGCAGCTCTCACAGCTCATGCCCGATGCCCTGCTCAGGGCCAGCAGCGTGCCCATCCTGAGAGCTGGCAGGGAACTCTCCAGTCTATGCATGAAAAAAACCAGGATTACACCAGACTGGACTTCTCCCTAAAATCCCCGTGTCCTTTTCCTTCCTCTTTCAAGCAGTGGTGCTGCTGCAAGCAAACAGAGCACTGTGTGGCAGCAGGATGTTCTGGAACACAGAGAAACCAGCTGACACAGGCACACGAGGATTTCTTGGTGCTTCTGTGATGTGAATTAGCATTGCATACAAAAAATCAATAGACATTGCTTCAGCACAAAGAAAAATGCCTGAAAGTTAGACTGGAATTACTGAAAGACTTATTGCATTGGCTACACGCACATGCCAATAATTATTTTGATTCCCCAATGTATTTTCTCACATTGGCCCCTGAGGGATGTGATAGAGGCACAACAGACACATCTCCAACAGATGAAGGTGCAACACTACCAATTACGCAGCTGCATTTCTGTGTTTGTGCCCCAGACCTCCTGATTCCTTTTAAAGTGTCATTTTGGAATTTTTTACTTAATGTTTTTCACTGCACAGTACAAATAATCAAACCCAAAAGCTGATTTTTTCAGTAAGAACCTCTGACTCAGGCCTGGCCACCCCAGCCGTGGCTGTGCTGGGGGGCTGCAGAGCATGGCAGCCGTGGGTCCCCCGTGGCAGCTGTGGCACCAGTGACATGGCACAGGCAGTGTGGCACCAAGTGACATGGCACAAGTGGCATGGCACAGGCAGTGTGGCACCAGTGACAAAGGAGCAAAGGAAGCATTCCTGAGCTCCTTTCCCCTTTCTAATTAGACGCTGCCTCACTAAAGAAACCTACATTACCCCAGCTCTGCCAGCCACTGTGTTGAGCTCTCTTTTTTTAATCCCCCCAAAAAAGCAGCCAGCCATTGCAGCCCAGCTCCTCCTGCACGGAGAGCAGCTGCCCAGTGCCAGTTCTGCTGCAGACCTCTCAGCTTCTCTTGCCAAAACCCCTGCAGTCCGCAGCAGCTGTGCAGCTGTACCTCACCACGACACTCCAAGCCCAGCTCTCAGGGGTGGCAGGGGGTGCTGGGCCCCTCTGAGCCCCTGCACACAGGAGCAGAGCCCAGCACACCTGGCCAGACCCAGAGTGACCACGGAGGGGCCTCCTGCCTTTGGCCATGGACACTGCACACGCTGGTCACTGCTGCAGCAGAGAACTGGGAAGCTCCAGCATCACCTGGGAGCTACGGTGCCTATGCAAGGACAAAGGGAATTCATGCAGCTTCTTTCTGCAAATAACCTAAAAAACAGCCTTACTGCAACAATTAACAACAGCTGCTAGGTCTTGCACTCTGCACAGAAAATCCAATTCAAAGTAGGTAATATAATCCATGAACTTTCAGCAAGGAGCAGTCCAAAAGACGGAAAAAAGAAAGAACTTGATAGCTCGGGTAACATCTCATGTCAGCTATCTCATAGGGGATCACTGGAGTTAAGAATAATTCACTTGAAATGAGAAAAACATTAATGGCTACATTGGGAAAAATTATTCCAATAGTGGCTTTGAGAAAGTTAATTTGTCCAAGTACTTTTACTATTTCTTTTTAAAGTGAGAAAATCCTTTAATCCTAGGAGCATATTCCCCCAAAATGAGGCTTTTGCATGCTACACAATATTATCAAACACTTACTCCAGGGTTTGCTCTCCCCAGTGCAACTGTACAACAACAAGTGGCAGGTGCAAAGGGGCTGTGGGGGTCCAGCTGCAGCACAGGTAAGGAGGAGCACCCTCAGGTGTGTGTGGCAGCCAGGGTGGCACTCCCGGCTGGCCCCGGGGAACGCTGTCCCTGTCACTGCCCCTGCGGGGCTCTGCGGCTTACGGGGGCTCCTCTCCTGGGCAGAGCCAGGGAGGGCACGCTGGTGGCTCCCAGCAGTGTCCCAGAGCAGAGCAGAGGGAGGGCACGCTGGTGGCTCCCAGCAGTGTCCCAGCGCAGAGCAGAGGGAGGGCTGCTCCCGTGTGCGTCCCTCCGGGGGTCAGCTCAGGGTGAGCCCCGGCCGCTGCCTCTCCCCTCTGCCCTGGAGACAAAGGGACAGGGCAGGGGCAGGGTCCTGGAGGCAGCAGCCGAGGGCAGAGGGAAGCCAGCTGCACAGCAGCTTCCCCGGGGCAGGATGCTGCTCCGAGACACGTGAGAGGAGAGCGAGGCTGGAAATGAGGGGAACTTCAAGGAGGAACCTGAAAATGCAGAGGAGGTTTTGTGCCAGATGCTGGAGCAGCTTTCTGAGCAGATGCAGGTTCCTATTTCTGGCTCGACTAAGCAGACGGGCTCCGTAGTCCGCAGCTGGGGGCAGTTGTGCCCCGGTCCCTCCTTTCGGGCTCTCTGCAGTGCCTGGCTGAGCAGGGCAGCGTTCCTGCCCCGGGGCCAGCCCAGGGCACGGGGCACGGGGCTGCGGGCACCCTCCCCGGCTGAAGGGAGGGAGCGGGGCTGGGCTGGCACCCCTGCTCAGAGCAGGGGGTACTCGGGGCTCCAGCACTGCCCAGGGGGGTCCCAGGAGCTCCCACCGCCCCGGCGGGAGGTACCCCAGCAGGTACTGGCTGAAACACGCCAGAACCATTGCGGCGTGCAGAGAACCAGAGAGAAAGAAGGGCAACGCTCTGAGTAGGCAGCAATTCAAACAGGAATTTCAGGTTATTCCACTGTGCATTACAGCACATTAACATATTCCCTCACCAAAAGGGAGATGGACCATTTTTGACAGAAGCCTCCAAGGAAGAGAAAGGTGGCAGTGCCCTGGCTACGGGGGCTGGGCTTGAAGTGAGCAAGAGAAAACACCCAGAGGAATAAAGAGATGCAGGCAGGGAGAACCAGAGCATGGAGGCTTGCTCAGGGAGCACAGGGCAGGAGGGACACAGGGTAGGCGTGGGGTGACAGGGACCAGTGGCACAGGCTCCATGTCGGCAGCTTCAGGCACACGTGCCCTTTCACTGCACCAACGCCTTTTCCTCCTAAATCTTTACAAACAACTCCGTGATTTGGTTCTGATGGGCCACAGGAAGAACAGCACTGCAGCCAGCCTGCTGCAGCTTTAATCTCTGCCTGCCATGTCTATTGCTGCACTAACCATGTCATTTACCCAGCCTTGTGGGGATGAGGGCAGAGGCACTGGCAGGAAGGCAGACATCAAGTTATGGGCTCAAATAAAAAACATTGCTTAAGACTCATGCAGCCCCATAATCTAGAATAGCTGGTCTAGGCACAAAGAGAGTTTTCTAATTCTAAAAAGTTTTAAATAAGATGAAAAAAGATTAGATTTGAGGATACACAGGGTTTTTTTAAACAGGAAGGCAACTTAAAGCCTTAGTCACTAGAAAAACTCTGCAGTCATTCCCTATCCACCTGACACTGAAGGCTGCCATGCAGCCTGTTATTTCATTTCTTCTCTGAGGTTACATCAGTCATGCACATAAACCAGTCTGCCCACATCAGCACCAAGATATTATCTCATCATCCACAGACAAAGTACAGAAGCTACAAGAAGTAAAATGTATTCAGGTTTACAAAGCTGCCTGGATAAAGGAGCAACTTCTAGTGCGTCCTGAAAGCCTTCCAAGCAGAATATATTTGTACAGCAGACTGAGACAGATGCTTAGGATGAAATTGGTGAGAAAAGTGTCCAGAGAACTGGACAAAGAGAGGAAAGCCAGCCCTGCTGAGCATGAAAATACTGTGTTCAGACAAGTAAAAGATCCACAACCAGAGGACACAGTCAGTGAGCATGTACAAAATACCCTGAAATACTCCTTAAAGGTAACACAGTCATCATCTCCTGTTGCAATAAAACACACGAAAAAGAGTGAATTCTCCATATGAGGAATTTGTTCCTGCTCCTGGAGTCTACAACATAGCAGGCTTTGTCAGAAAGAATGAAGCCACTGAGTACAGATACCCCAGCTCTGTACTGAGTACAGATACCCCAGCTCTGCGGTGATCACCTACCCCAGTGTGTAAAGGAAGAAGCCAAAGTGCTCTCAATGCTCTGCCCACCACAGCACCCCTCAGCCTGGCAGACTTTGGTAGGAAACTCTGGAAACACCTTTGGACTGCTGAATCTGAGCAGGGCCATGGCTCTGCATCCATCCCAGCATCCATCCCAGCTCTGCATCCATCCCAGCATCCATCCCAGCTCTGCATCCATCCCAGCTTCCATCCCAGCTTCCCTCCCAGCTCTGTGCAGCAGGGCCGTGTCTCTGCATCCATCCCACTGCCCTGCAGCTCTGCACAGACCTGTTTGGTGAAGCCTCTATAGCTTTAGAGCTGCAGCAGCACCAGGGAGAGCCTTTGGTGTGTAAGGGGGGCAAGATTTGCAGGTGTTGCCTCTCTCCCCCACCCTGCAGCCTCTGCTGAGCTCAGGAACAGCTCTGCAGGGTAGCACCAGCAGGTGTGCAGTGCCCTCCACACGGATCCACCCGGCCCCACGGAGCCCTGCAGCACGTCCAGGGGCACGGCAGGGCACACAGGAGACACCTCCTGCCCTGCCTGAATCCCAGGCACCACTTCCAGTACCCCACTGCCTTCTCTGCACTGAGGCTTACCCGAGCACTTGTCTGAAGAGCCTGAGAACAAGGAGTTTTCCAGGGGCCAGGAATTATGCAGGCTTGAAAGAAACTCAGAAAAGCAGGGAAATAAGTACCTTATTTACATAAGGAGTTAGATATGCATCTTTTCATAAAATCACATACCCTTTTGATCTCTGCCTCCTGGGCAGAAAAGAGAGCTGCAAATCCTCAACAACAGCAAAACATGAGGGATTACTGCTGCTCAGACCCGCAGCAAACAGAATACCTACAACACCCTTGACAGTCCTGTTACTGTCGGAGCAAACAGGGACAGCCGAGAAGCCAGACTGATAAAAAGGTCAAAACATCCAAATTAAAGTTTTTACTGATGCTTTCACACACCATTTCTTGCTTTGGTGCCATCTAGTGCCACTCAACATGGTTCCTACGTGGGGAGGGCACCTAAAACAGGTTCTGATCTGCAAAAGGGCTGCAGGAATTCCATCCTCTCTTCATTCCCATGAGAGCAGTCAGGTCTAGTGGAATTGGTGAGATCTGAACCATTTTGCCAGTTTTCCTATCAAAACTTGTAAGCAGAAAATGAATCCCAGAGAAGTTACTGCATTTGTATACTAATAGAGGAAAGAACAATTTGGAGCACAGCCTTACAAACTGGTATTGGCAAAATCCCTTTGAACAATGTCAAACATGGTGATGCCATCACGGCATAAATGAGTTTCTGCAGGTTTTGTGTTCCTTGTGTACCAGTTTCTATGAAAATGGAACAGGAACTTGTCATTTCCGCCATTTCCACCCCAGTTTGGGGGATACACTATGAGGTTATATACACACATCTCATAATTACCAATGAAACTTCTTTACTTCAAGAAGTGAGGGATGATTAAAAAATTATATTAAAAAATCCACTCATGGTCATCCATCACTGAAATGAGCAAGAAGAGGGCAATGGAGACCTGACAACAGAACCACTGTGCAGTACCCAGCCCTCAGCCACCTCAGCCAGGCCTTCACTGGGAATTCCAGAGGAAGCTCCTTTCACAAAGCTCCTCTCCCTGCAGGGGACAAGAAGGTGGGCTCCTCTATTTTGCTTTGGGTTTAAGTTGGCTTTTTTTTCCCCAGAACATCATCCTGGCGCAGGCCCTGCTACATCCCAGACCCACAGCTGCCAGTGGGACTCCTGAAGAGCATTTCAGCTGAAAACCTACAGCAACACAAAGGATGGGGTACAATTTGTCCTATGGAAAACTGCCAGGTAAAATCACAATGGAAATATAAGTGATTGATAAGTGTTTATTTTGTTACTGTCAGTTCCTACCAACATTCGAAAGAAATTAGTCATTCCAGCACGGGCTGTGTGAGCACTGCCCAGCACTGAGCACAGCCTGGTTTGCCTCACCAGCCAAGGGCTGAGCATAAACAACATGAAACAAAGCGCACTGTCATTTTATGGCAGAGTTTAGGAGTTTTTCCACAAACATTTATATATGAAATCTTAAAATCCCCCAGAGACTGTGTTTTTAAACACGTTTAAGTAAACTAAGTTTAAATGAGCGTTTTGATAGGCCTGAGGAGCCTCCCCAGAGCCCTGTCTCTTGACAAACATCTCAGCTCACAAGTCGCATTCTGTCAGGAAAGCCAAGAGCTGACAGCCTGCAGACTGCCCGGGGAGAGGACAGCTCCAAACTGGCCCCGTTGGTGGAACACAGAGAGCTTTAACCCCTTGTTTTCCCTGGCCCCCACAGAGAATCACCTCAGCCCCGACAACAGCAGCTCGCCCAACGCCAGCGCCCGCGGGCACGACGAGTTCACCACCATCGTCCTGCCCGTGCTCTACCTCCTCATCTTCCTGGCCAGCCTCCTGCTCAACGGCCTGGCCGTCTGGATCTTCTTCCACATCAGGAACAAGACCAGCTTCATCTTTTACCTCAAGAACATCGTGGTTGCAGACCTGCTGATGACGCTGACGTTCCCGTTCAAGATCCTGCAGGACTCGCGGCTGGGCCCCTGGCACTTCAACGCCTTCCTGTGCCGCTACAGCACGGTGCTGTTCTACGCCAACATGTACACCACCATCGTCTTCCTGGGCCTCATCAGCATTGACCGCTACCTCAAGGTGGTGAAGCCCTTTGGGGACTCCAGGATGTACAGCATCACCTTCACCAAGGTGCTGTCAGCCTGCGTCTGGGTGGTGATGGCCTTCCTGGCGCTGCCAAACCTGATCCTCACCAACGGCTACCCCACCAGGAGGAACGTCGACGACTGCCTCAAGCTGAAGTCTCCCCTGGGAGTCAAGTGGCACTCGGCTGTCGTCTACATCAACACCTGCACGTTCGTGGTGGTGCTGATAGTGCTGATCGGCTGCTACATCGCCATTTCCAGGTACATCTACAGATCCAGCAAACAGTTCATCAGCTCGTCCAGCCGAAAGCGGAAGCACAACCAGAGTATAAGGGTTGTCGTGGCTGTGTTCTTCACCTGCTTTTTGCCCTACCATTTGTGCCGAATACCCTTTACTTTTAGTCACCTGGACAAAATTTTAGATGACTCTGCACATAAAATCTTGTATTACTGTAAGGAAATGACACTGTTCCTGTCTGCATGCAACGTCTGTCTGGATCCAATCATTTATTTTTTCATGTGTCGATCATTCTCACGAAGGCTGTTCAGGAAATCCAACATGAGAACCAGGAGCGAGAGCATCAGGTCCCTCCAGAGCGTCAGGAGATCAGAGGTACGCATCTACCACGAGTACACTGACGTCTGAGGCACCCGCAGAGACTCTGCTGACTTGTGAGAGTGCTTGTATATCATGTAAATAAAATGGCTCTGTAAGTACCTGACCAGGGAAGCTCATTAAGGGACGTGCAGACACGTTCAGCTTTTCAGTGTCAGCTCACCAACATCCACCTCAAACTCCATCCCCGTGGGGACCAGGCTCATTCCGTGGGGCTTGGGGGCTGTTTTGGTGGGTAGGCAGTTTAGAAACCAACTCAAGGCTGCCCCAGCTCAGAGAGCAGCCCTGAGCTCAGGAGGCTGCAGCCAGGATGGGCTCTCTGGCCTGGAGCAGGATCCACGGTGAGGAATCAGCTCCCAGGAGCCGGTGGATGGCAGCAGGTGAAGGGCAGGGCAGGGGGGCCAGGAGGTGGCACAGGCCCCGTGAGGACCTTCAGTGGGCCTGGGGCAGTGCAGGGCTCCGGGGCCACCAGGCTCTGTGCCACCAGCCCGAGTGTCCCGTGTCCCTCACGGTGCTTTGATGCCAGCAGCACATCTCACCCAGGGATTGCTCTGACCCTCTCCACCCTGGCAGCACACCTCACCAGGGATTGCTCTGACCCTCTCCACCTACCCTGGCAGCACACCTCACCCAGGGATTGCTCTGACCCTCTCCACCTACCCTGGCAGCACATCTCACCCAGGGATTGCTCTGACCCTCTCCACCTACCCTGGCAGCACACCTCACCCAGGGATTGCTCTGACCCTCTCCATCTACCCTGGCAGCACACCTCACCCAGGGATTGCTCTGACCCTCTCTACCCTGGCAGCACATCTCACCCAGGGATTGCTCTGACCCTCTCTACCCTGGCAGCACACCTCACCGAGTTCTCTGACCCTCTCTACCCTGTCATGTTCATGTGGATCAGTTTGTCCTGGACTCACTGGGGTTCAAATCAGATTTGTCTGGAGCAAAAACTGCTGGGACAAAACCTAAGGCAGCTGCCAGAGGCAGGCTGGCAGGAGGTGGCAGGGGCCCTGAGCAGTCTGTGCTCGCAGCCAGCCCGGGATGCAGTGCAGCTGCACGAGCAGGAGATGGCAAAAGTCCATTGACCAGGCCTTATACACAGAGGGGCTTTCCTTTTAATACACACAAGAAAAGGGTTTGACAAGAAAACCCTGAAAATGCAGCACTCAAATAATAAGATTAAATTCTGCATGAGAAGATCTTTCTTAAAGCTTTCCACTGAAAGACAAGTTTCTTTCTTCTATTTATTTTTTTTAACACTCTTGGTTTAGATTTTGGTTTATGAATAATTCAGAAGCTGAAAAGTAAGTATGATAATATTTGGATTACTGCAAGTATTATGAAACCACTTACATGATCAGGGAAAGGAAGACAAAATAGTTTGGGTATTTATCCTACTTTAAATAAAAATACTTTAAATGGCTAAAATACCACAGATAAACCCTGTTTCCCAATCAACTCTGTAGAAAATGTTCACACACGCCAGACAAGTTCTGGGACCAAATCTGCCATCTTGCACCCTAAGCAGTCCATGCACATACAAAACCATATCAAGAGAACCATTTTGGGGACTGGGTTGCATAGCTTAAATTCTCACAAGCACCAGATTAAATGGAATGATAGGATTTAGGACTGGAAGATCAGTTCTGTGTGCAGACATTCCTAACCAAAGACTGTCCTCTTAGGTCTTATATGGTTAAGGCAAATCAAGACTGAGTGCTTCTGGTCTCCCTTTGACAAGTGTAAATCACCAAGGGTTTATGGCTTGTTAAATGGTGCCTGAATTGCTGTGTTAAATTCGCAGTGACCTTTTCCCAGGTGGGCAGAGGACTTCCCACTCAAGCCCAGCAAAGCCCAAAGAGCCACTCCAGGGTCAGTATCCCTGTTGTACCCAGCCAGAGGTCACCAAAGCCAGGTGAGGAGACAGCAGAGCAGGATTGGCCCTGGCACGGGGTGGAGCTGCTGGTGCAGTGCAGGGGGAGCTGCAAACACAACTGCCTCCCTCAGTGAGATGCACACACACCACCTTCCTCACTACCCACGTATTTTTAACTAAAGGATGGATTTTTGTGGTGTTTCTTCCTAGGAGAGACACTGCTGCTGGTCCCCCACGAGAGCTTTCCACCACAAAGTCTGTTACCCACAGCAGCCGCCCTCAGGTGATGGGATGCTGCCCTTCAAAGCACAGCCTGAAGAGCTGTGCCCCCTTTCCAGGGGCCAAAGGGATTGAGCAATCAGGAGTTTCTGGGGAGTGTCCCAGAGGTGGGATATCCATGTGAAACCTGAAAGGGAGGACATGGCCCTGCACTCCCAGCACACAGGAGCAGCCCCTGCTCTGCAGCCTGACCCTGCATGCAGACAAGATTCCACTCACAGTCACCCCCAGAGCAGTTCACTTTGCTTGGCAGGGTGTGTCTGTGACAATCCTGGTCACTGCTTTGTACACACACTCACACACATGACAGCTCTGTGAAGATGCTGTTTGTGAAGTATTTCCCCAGGGATAAAAATGAATTATACAACAATATCCCAATCCCCAAATACCAGAGAACTATTTTTAATTTATCCAGATTTGACATGGAATTTTGGTCTCTAAAAGTTCATCTTGAAAGAAAAAGCTACAAGGAAGTCAAATGGAAAGTCTCAGGCCCTGACCCCTCGCTGCCCTTTCAGAGCCACCTCAGGGCAGACATGGATACAAACTGTGGCTGTGCAGTCCCTGAGTCCCATTTCTAAGAGGAAACAGTTTTCTGGGTGGAAATACAACAGCAGATCTGACCCAAGAATGCAAAGAGCAGTTCCTGAACAATTGAACAATTCATTGACATTTGGAATTTCACGTTCAGGAAGATTTGCTTTACAGTGTTTGTAACTCGATTGTATTATATCTCACTACTCTGATTAAATAGCCAAAGCAGAGCTCTCCATGCCAGGGTGTTATTGTGGGAGAAATGTGATTTGAACCCGTACTCAGAGCCGGCTCCAGGTCACTACTGGTGCAGTACTTTTGTCATTACATTTATTTTGCACTCTCCTTCTGTGGTTTCTCTAGTAATGACCTTTCCTGTGACTTTCCACCAGTGCAGCTTCTCAGGAATCCTAAAAAAGAAAACTAAATCCACTCAAATTTCTAAAAATCTGTCTTTGCATTGGCACCCACCAGCCACTCGGGGTAGATTAAGCAGAGTGACTGTGACAGGCTCACCCAGCTCTGTGTCAGGGCTGGAAGCATAAAACAGTGAAGAAAATGTAAAACTCAACAGGCAATGGAGGTCCTGGTGCAGACACCAAAGGGATGGAGGTCTTGTGGTCTGAGTTAACCAGAAATGCTCTGTAAACCAAGTCCAGCTCCTACCTATGCACGTGTTCTGTAAAATGCACCCACAAACCACAGAAGGTTTGGCTACAGTGCCACCCACAGAACTCTGCACACCACTGGTTACTAAGGTATAAAAGGTACCCCAACTTTGCCTCTAACTGGGGGATGAGAATTCAACACAAAGTTGCAGGGACAGACTGCAGGGTTTGTCCTCCTCACCCTCCCCAGAAGAAACATGGTAAGTTTTTTGTCCTTGTCTATGCTGAGTGTTGACACAGATATTAGACTTGTGAGCAAGACACTTGTGACCAGATACTAACCCTGTGACCAGAAATGGTGGATGGATGAGAAAAAGGCAGTAGAGAAAAAAAGTAATTAAAAAAAGAGGAAAGAAAATTAAAAAGTGGAAAAGATAATGGAGTTATTTGTGCAGTTTTTAAGGAGAGTTTATCTTGCACACAAAAGGAAATCAAAAGCTCCCCATTTCCTGCAAAGGTTGCAGATATAGAATGCATGATTCTGAAGTCAGAAAATGAGGTACTTTAAACACAACTGTCTTTTGAGAAAGAGACGCAGGAGAAATAGCAAAAACTGTGACGATGGTCTTTGAAGTACAAATGCGCAACTAGAAATACTTCTGTCTGTGGCTGAGAGACAAGAGAGCCATCTGCAGGACAGCCTGCTTCAGAAAGGAAAGTTACTTAACCAAACCCCACACAAAGCATTTTCTAAGTCAGTCCAGCACAGTCCCCTCCCTCAGTACCCCTCTCCTGCCACCCCAAAAGATCAAACATCTGCCTTGCTCAGGGAGCAGCAGTGGACACGGGCTTGGTGAGGGAGCTCCAGACAGATCCTTGTAAGGCCTCAGAAGCTGCTCCACGAGGATGCACAGACATCCACCCCAAACAAAACTGAGCAGAAAACATTTGCTGGCAGATTGGGCAGTTGAGTAAAAACCCAACTAGAAGTCCTGCAATACTTCAGTAATTAGTTGGCTTTCCAGGGGGATTATCCTAGTAAAATATTTGTCCTGTCCATGCTGCATTTAGCAATTCCCAGAGCTGGCCACTGATGCCCTAGGAGCTGCATGATTTCATGTTCAGTGTGGCTGGGAGCCCTGACAGCTCTGCCAGCAGGTCTGGAAGGGGCACAGGTAAGGTCTGCAATCACAGACACCCCTCCCACACAGCAGTGGCTTGGTGCTGCAAGATCCTGCACTTGGAACCCAAGCCAGGACCATCAGCCCCTCTTCTGCCAGCAAAGGCTGCAGAGCTGCCACCCCACCCTGCACTGCTGTCACCAGCCAGGGAAGAACCAAATCACCCGCAGGCTTTTTGTCACCAGACGTGCTGGGACACGCCAGCAGTGCTCTCCCTCTCTGGCTCTGGGACAGAAGTCATCAGCAGGACATTGCAAAAGGATTTCCCTCTTAGGCCCCGAGCTCAGACCAAGTGTTAACAGCTTCTCCTAATGAAACCACCAGCAGCAGGGAATTCTGGATTTTGAGGGAAGAAGCAGACTTGTATGGCCAAAGGTAAAACACTTTATCAGTTTGTTCTTAAGCCACCCAAAGTGCATGGTAAAGAGCAGGGCCTTCTAGTGACCACGCTCAGTGGCTGCTTTCAAACCCTCCAGAAACAGCAGCCATATCTTGAGATCCCTAAACATTGGTTTTGGCTGGCATTTTGGAAAAACACCCATGTTTGTATAACAGAGCAGCCCTGATTTGCCCTGCTGGCCAAAGTCATTCCAAGGGGCTGAAGCTGCACACAGAGCTCAGGCACCCCACCCACTCTTTAAGCCCTTAATCCTCTGCCCTGGACAACTGCTTACTTCTCACTGCAAAAACTATCTGTGCCCCAACACTTCATCCATCACAGACTGGCATTTTGCACTGGAAAACATTGCACTGCCTCTTCTCTGGGGCTTCCCATGCTCCTCTCTATCTTAGAGAGCCCTCAGCTTTTAAACCAAGGCCTTGCCTGATTCACTCCTCTCATCCCTGCTTCAAGGAATGACCACAGGGTGCATGGAAAGAGAGGAAAAGCTTGCCTGACTGGTGTCTCCGTGGGAAGCCTCGTGCACTGTGGGTTCTGCCTGATCCGTAGGGGAAGTACAGAATTATCAGTGAAACCAACCCCCAAACCCATCCCCCCAAGCCATGGATGGACCCCTGCAGCTCGGGGCTGTGACTCCCAGGACCGAGAGAGGGCAAGAGTACTGGCAAGAGACAATTCTGCCTCTCAAGATACTCCCTTATGGCCCTGAGAGATATTCAATGAAATTTGGGGGAAGGAAGGGACTGGAGGTTCAGGGTAACTCACAATGGCCCAAGGAAAGGATGTGGAGGGGGCAGACAGACACAGGGAGATGGTACATGTGTTTCCCCATGCCTTTGGGCCCTTCTGCTACACAGATGAACCCTCACAGAAGCAAAGTCCATGAGGAATTGTGTTTTCTGTAGGGTTTAGGGGACACGCTGTCAAGCAGAGCTCAAGTCCTGCACTAAATGTTTGCTTGTTTTAAGGTACACAATGTGCATGTTTCACGATTTTTAAATAAATGTTTAAACCTTAATTTTTCTCCCCAAACCTCAGCTCTCTCTCAGAATATACTCCTTTCCTATATCCACAGAGAAAATATTAGCTTTTCTATCACCATACATTTCCACTAATCCTGTGCTTGATTTCAAAGCCTCCCAGAAAACTTTTGGGAGGAACAGAAAGGGAGGAAGCCAAGCAGGGGTTCAAGGTTAAAAGAAAAGAGCAGGACAAAAAAGAAGAGAAAGGAAATCGCCGAACACCACAGCCCCATCACGTATGCCCAGGATCCATCCCCCGGCCTGAGCAGGGAGCAAGGGCACGCAAGCCCGTGGCTCCGGCTCCAACCCTCCCATGCACAGAGCCGCGGCCCTCAGGGCAGGACGCGTCACGGCAAAGGTCGCAGCCAGCCCTGGGAACAGCTCAGGAAGAGCGAACCCCGGCCCGGCAGCTCAGACCGCCCGGGCTGCGCCAGCTGCTCGCGGCTCTCCCGAGGGCGGCTCGGCGCTGGGCTGCGAGCGATCCCCGGGCCAGCTGCAGGCCGAGAGCCAGGCCACAGCTGGGCAGGGCACGGCCCGGCTCGCCAGCCCTTCCCCTTTCCCCTTTCTGCTCCGAAATCCCCGCGGGGCTGCGCTGGGAGCAGCGGCGGCGCTCGGGCACGGCGGGAGGGAAGGACCGGGAGCGGCTCCCGGGATCGGCTCTCCGGGGACAGGACCATCCCCGGGATCGGCTCTCTAGGGGCAATACCATCCCCGGGATCGGCTCTCTAGGGGCAATACCATCCCCGGGATCGGCTCTCCAGGGGCAGGACCACCCCCGGGATCGGCTCTCCAGGGGCAGGACCACCCCCGGGATCGGCTCTCCAGGGACAGGACCACCCCCGGGATCGGCTCTCCAGGGACAGGACCATCCCCGGGATCGGCTCTCCAGGGACAGGACCATCCCCGGGATCGGCTCTCCAGGGGCAGGACCATCCCCGGGATCGGCTCTCCAGGGGCAGGACCATCCCCGGGACCGGTTCCATCCCCGGGATCGGCTCTCCAGGACCGGTTCCATCCCCGGAGCGGCTCCATCCCCGGCCGTGCCCCGCGCAGCTGCCAGCCCGAGCCGCCGGTGGGAGAGGAGGGACCCGGCATCCGCCCCTCGCTGCTGTCCAGGTGAGACGCCGCCTCCCCTCCCCGCTCCTGCCCCCTGCAAACGCTCTCGAACACCCTCGGGTATTTCTGAGTAACTGCCACGGCAATTTTAGTGTTTGAATTGGCAAATGAGGCGAGCATCCACGCGTTGTGCGAACCACTAACAACTAATAGCCGTAACATTTTTAAGTAAGGAGCTACACAAAGTACTGCTTCAGCTCCAGCTGCACCAGCAGACAGAGGAGACACGGGCAGTTACTTCTCGTCTGCCTTAAAAAAGATATTTGTCTTAAGCAACTACTTTTGTTTTAATTTATGACTGAGAAAATGTAACTATATGAAACTCATAGTTTAAAACATCAGAACATAGTATTTAAAATAAAATATTTGAATGACGAATATTACTATTAAAATATTATATTAAACGGGAAAACTTCCTTGAGCCACATTGTACCACTTTTAAAAACCCAGTCTTAGGACAATGAAACTAAAAATAATTAAAATGTTTTATTGACCCGGGGCTCTGGGTTTAGCTGGGATAGAGTTAATTCTCTCCCAGTAGCTGGTACAGAAATGGGTTTGGGATGAGAATGATGTTGATTGCAGCCTGATGGTTTAGCTGTTGCTGAGCAGAGCTTGCACCAAGTCACAGAGTCCCCAGCTTCTTGTGCCCTGCCGGTGCAGAGGGGGACTCCAGGAAAGCTGACCCACTTGTTTTTCTGGGGGCTTGTCTCTCTCCTTGTTATTTTCCCTCGTTGCAAATTATTATTATTGTTATTATTATTGTTGTTATTATTATTATTATTATTGTTATTGGTATTACTACTACTACTACTGCCACTGCTGCTGCTATTCACTTCTTAAATTACTCTTACCTGATCTAACATTTCCTCTCACATCCACCACTCCCTAATTCCAATATGATAACTGTTGTGAGATTGGAGGGATCTCAGTGGCGGAATTCTGAGACTTAATTAAAAAAAGTGAGTATTTGAGTAGAGGTGAAAAATATGCTATGTGCAGAGAGCTCAAAGCACTGCCCAAGTTTCCATCTGAGTATCAGTGTTTGCACAGATATTTCACAGACTACAATCTTTTAAGGGTGCTCAGAATAATGCATATTCTTGTCTAAAAATCAGAAATAAAAAGAAATTGAAAAATATAGCTTATCAGGAAGACAGAGCTGTTAAAATTCAAATTCAAAAGAGCACAGAGACTGCTGGACAGGAAGAAGAAACGAAACAGTTACTGGTGGTTTTTGCAAGACAGAAATGCAGTCCTGCCCTTGAGGTGTCCTGCCCCTGCACACAAAGGAGCTCCCAGCTCCAGTGGGAAATACCAGCCCTTATCTGCTCTGCTCTGTGTGCCTGTTGGCTCTCCCCCCCTGTCCTTCAGAGCAGCAGAAGCTCACACAGGTGCCAGGGGAACCCCAGGGATGGTGTCTGTGATGTGACACCTGGGTCACTCCTGCCCCCTCCTCGCCACAGCACCCCAGCTTTGGCCTTTTGGCATCCCAAGTGGGATGTCCTGTTCCTATGGACAGAGTCAGTCACACACCTGCCCTTCCCCTCACCTAGTGCAGCTGCAGACAGGACACACCCCAGTGTCACCAGCTCACGGGGGCCACTGCTACTCGCAGGGCCACAGCCACGGTGACAGCCACAGGACACTGGCACAGGAACCCGAGGAGCAGCTGGGCAGGGACACGGCTTCCTGTGTCCTCTGTCCTTTCAGCACACCTGAGGGGTCTGGAGAGCAGGGGCTGGAAGGCAAAGGGTGAGACTCTGCAGTGGTTTCTGCTGCACTGACTGACCCCTTCCTGGAGCCCTGCCCCGAGGGGGGCACCGGGCACTGCTGTGCCGACGGCAGATCCTCCCTTACTGCAATGGTTCATCCTACTCCATCCCATTGTGCCAACAGCAGATCCTCCCTTACTGCAATGGCTTCACCCTCATCCATCCCATTTTCCCCTCAGCAGATCCTCCCTTACTGCAATGGGAATGTGACCTTTTTCTTCTGTCATCCTGATTCCAGCATTCTTCCCATTTTCCTCCACTACATTCAATGACTAACAAGAACAACTACCACCCAACACACCACTTCTGGAGGCTGAAATAGCCCTTAGTATTTTTGCATACTTTTATTTTCTTAAGTATTAAAACCCAGACATTGCCCTATGACAAATGTCATAATAAGAACAGTAAATAAAATGTTAGACTCTTGGCAAACCTGCAACAAGCCAAATGCACCAGCATATCTCCAGTATGCCAGCAGTGCCTTGCAGAGGAGCCCAGCCTGGGGCCCTGAGTGTCTCTGTCCCCTGGCATGCACCCACAGGCCACCAGGCTGGGCTCCTCTCTGGGGACACAGAGCAGCCTGACCCTGCTCAGGCCAAGAGGTGCCCCAGGGTTTGGGGAGGAGGGGGCCAGCCCCTGCCTGCCCCTGACAGCCTGGGGACCCCCTCACAGAGCCCAGCACAACTCCCAGACCCTGTGCCCCTGAGCCTCACCACCCTTCTGCCCCACAGGGACACCCACAGCAGCTTTCCCACTGGATTGCACCGGCATGGACAGCGCTGCGAGTTCCACCAGTATCAACATTCCTACCACATTAGAGAGAAAATCCTAAAATAAGATCCTTCTTTTAGCACACTCAGCAAACTTGCAATGGCTGTGGTGTGCATGGTGCTTCCTCCTTCCCCTCTGCATCTTCCTCCTAAATCAGAAGTACCATCTGGCATCATCACCTCCCCTGATTAACTCCCTTTTTCAGTTCAAAGAAGATTTCTGGAGACAGTGACCACTGTCAGCAGTTCCTGACCCAGTAACTGTATTACATATTTATTAAACAGCTGCATTAGTTTCCATAAATAGCTAAAATGTGTACTTGGAACTACAACCTCTGGTAAAATCAGGGTAAAGTAATAAATAAATAAAACAAGTTATAAATATTATTCTTACATTCAGTAAAGCAGGGTGAACTTTGAAACTTGACAGCCATGTCACAGAAGTCAAGAATTGCCTTAATGCTGCTGTGGAAGAGTCACAGGGGACAGCACAAGAGTCTGACCTCAGAAGGGACTGAGCATTTTTAATGGTTTCTGCAGCTTCCCTTTGTTTGTTATGCCAAGACAACATGATTTGCACGCTGAGAAAGTTCAGAGCTTTTTTATGTTTTGTCCAATCAATCTTGGTCATCTGGTGAATCAAGTTTGCTGGTTTTGCACAGCTAGCTGACATTATTCGTACAGAATCAGCACACTTGGGCCCAAGCACCCAAGCAAGAACAGCTGCTGGAGTAGGAAAGGCTGTGTGCCACCCTCCCAAAGGCTGGCACTGACACCCTCCCTCTGCCTCCTGCCAGCAGCCACTGCAGGAGCCCCCCTGGGCCCCGAGGGACACAGGGGACAGCCCGGGGGACCGTGTGTGCTGTCAGTGCTGCACTATTCACAGTAGCAGGACAAGACCCTCCAAAAGCAGCCGAGTGTGACAAGGAGACACAAAGAACAGGTCAAAGTGACCATGAGCACAGAGCTGCAGGGCTCAGCAGGGCACACGGGAGCCTCCAGCCCTGCCTGTGCAGTGGCAGGGTTAGCTCCTCGTCCCAAACCATTCCTGAAGCTCTCCTGAGAGATCTGAAGCCACGTCTGAGCACTGATCAATGCTGGGCTGTGCTGGGCTGTGCTGTGCTGGGCTGTGCTGGGCTGTGCTGGGCTGTGCTGGGCTGTGCTGTGCTGGGCAGGACACGCTGCCCTGCCTGGGCTCCGAGCAGCTCAGCTTTGGGCACGGCTACACAACAGCCTCAGTGATTTCACTCTCACCTGGCTTAGTAGGAAGGCTGAATAACCACGCTCACACTTCTTTCTTCGCTTAAACACAGAGCTGAGTTTACTTTTCTTACAATGGCAGTTTTATTGTAAGGTTTTATTTCTCTTTTACTGTGCATGAAACGGAACACTGAGGTGGCTGTTCAGGAATCAAAATTACTCCTGTGATTGTAGCACAGCGAATAACTATGTGCAAGAGAATAATCTTGTAAAAGCTAATTACCTCAGTCATTAATAATTAGGATTTATGAGTTAAGTAATATGCTTCAACTATATCCAATTCCTTGGCAATTTCATGTGGAAAGTTGAAAGATAATTTTAGAAATAATCCATTGGGAAATCCCAAGTGACAACTAAACGAGCATCTTAGGTTCTGCCTGTGGCTTCTCCCTTCAGCTCTGGTTGTTTGAAGCTGGAGTGGCAATTTGCAGTCTTGTCTCATTTGTGGATATACACATTTGTTCATTTTAATTTCTTTGCACATTGCTTCATTTGATCCTTAGCAAGAGTCTTTGTTTTACTGGGTTCTCCTGGCAGAAGATTATAATACATCTGAAGTTTAGGTGCATGTACAGGGATGTCTGGTCCTTACATTTTCCTCTATGTTTTTTCTGATTGTTAAACAGACTCAATATAAATTAATTTTTTCATATATTTAAAAAGATAAGAAAGCACTTTCAATTCACTCTGATTCTTTTTTCTGATTCAGTGATATATGAAATCTGACAAATTCAAGTCTTGCAAGTATGGAGAGGACAATTACAAATCTAACAATCTTTTTTCTGTCCCCTCTCCCTTCAAGTTCAGCCAGGAGCCGAAGCGGGTGCCCACCTGTAAATAAGCGAGAGGTTTTGTTGAGCAGCCTCGCACAGCAGAGTCCTGGCTGTCCAGCAGGGCCTGGCCTGCAGCATCTCCAAACATCCCAGCGATTTCTGCTCTGCCGCTCCGCACGGGAGGCACCAATCCCACAGCAACAGAATCACACCTAGATTCTGCCTTCCATGCGTTTGAGGGAAACCAGACAAACAATTCAGCACTAGGGAAGCATTCTACATTGTATTTTACATTCCTAGCCAATGTGGCATTTATTAGTGGAGCTAATTTCTCATGTAAATGCTCCCTGTGCTGTGACAAGATGGCTTTTAAAACATAGGGTTACTTTTTTCCAGTGAAGCAGAAGCAGATTTTAAGTGTAGTGGAGCAGATAGCAAAATAAGGACATGTTGTAATTATTGCTGAATGTAACATAGCAAAAAACCGCCCGTGTCACTTAATTTCAGGACTCTGTGCTGAAGCTCTCCCCTCCTGGGAGTGCAGGGACCCTTGGCTGGGCTGCTGGAGTGTGAGAGCTCATGCCACGGCACAGAAACGAGCATACAATTTGTTTTGCTTTTTAAAACCGACTCTGTTCTCCTTTGATGCACGTTTAAGCTATATGTCGTCCCAAAGTCACAGCCAAGTTTCACCATTTTTACAGCCACGGCTTCGGTTTTTCAGGGTGCTGCAGTTCGTCGGAATTCCCAGCAGATACATTGTCTAAGTCACAGTTTTTTACCACGAAGCTGTAGCTCTCTCCCAGCTCGTCGGCAGGCAGCAAGGCATTCCGGCCGGCCAGGTGCCTCTAAAGAGCGGGCAGGTGTAGGGGCACAGCCGCGGGCCCGGTAGTGGCACCACTGAACAGCAGAGGCACGGGGGGACGGCACAGCCGGCTCGGCCGTGTGTCAGGCGGACAGTGAGACCCCTTCCCCGGCAGGACACCTGCGGGTCCCTGCTATCGCCGCTGGGAACCGCGGGGCCGGGAAGCGCCGCCCGTCCTGCCCGCGGCTCTCCTCACCCAACCCCGCGGCACCGCGCCCCGGCCCCTGCCGAGAGCTCACCCCGGGCACAGCCGGGCCCCGCCGCGGCCCCCGCTACCTGCGCGGGGCAGGGGAGGGAGCGGAGCGGGCCCGGCCCGGCCCGGGCGGGCGCAGGGGCTCTGCCGGCG